>JAVXUP010001402.1:0-238015 GCA_033070095.1 Escallonia herrerae
GGCTCATAACCGGTCAAAGCGATACGCTCAAGTCACATACACTTTTTTTTTTTCCATACTTTCCTTTTTTTGCATTTCTTTCCTACTAAGAAACTTATTTTTATGTAACTAGAGAAACACGTCGTTGCACCTCGGCTGTCGAGCTCAATTTTTTGGTAAGTGATCAACGTCGGCGCGCCTTAGCCCTCGCCAAAGGTGGTTGGCCTCGGCCTTTCCCAAGGGAGGTGGGCCTTAACCTTCCCTTGAGGGTCGGCTTCGGTCAACCTTTAGGGGTCGGCCTCGGCCTTCCCCCAAGGGTTGGCCTTGGCCTTCCTTTTGAACCACCATTCCTCTCTTCAGGGGACAATTATCGCCCGCGACCGCGTGATGCCTGCCGACTTCGTGAAGCCCGCCGTCGTCCACACACAGACTCTGCGATGTCCGTGCCCACACGCTAACTTTGTGATTCTCGTTTTCATGCCCACACACCGACTTATGCTCACATGTCCTGACATGACGCCTGCTTCCACGACAGACGTAGCAGCGCCCCTGCGCCGTTCTTGCGTCACGTGCCCCTGGCACGACGCCAGCTTCCATGACAGGCGTCTTTGCTCCCGTGCGCCACTTTCATGTTATGTGCCCCTGGTACAATTCCCTATTTTGTAACACCCCTCGCTCGTGTGTTGCTCTCATGTTATATGTTCCCTGGCACCCCACACAACCGCCACACTCATGCGCCACGCTACTAACATAGTCGCCCCCCCCCGACTCTCTGGCACACTACCTCTCCATCCCCCTCCCCCCGGCGTTGGTCCAGCTATTCACCACACCATGCGCCCCCGCCGTGGATGTGGAACATGCTTTGACTAGCTCTTCGGAGCATGCAACATTCTAAGGGGCTCCGCTTGCAGTGCTCCGGCATGAGGACCCTCCACGGCGGGATAGACTCTCTCTCAAAGACACTATCCCTGCTGGGGGCAGCTTGCATGACACTAGGAATGCCTAAGTTGTGACCACGTCGCACTCACATTACTAGTGATCGTTGACGCCCCTGTGACAATGAATCCAGGGTTACTCCGAGATAGGAGCAGGTGGGCATCGCATCTAGTTTGCCTGACAGTCGGGCACAAGGACCTTCCCCTACCACTGTCAGGTTCTTCACATCTCTAGTCGCACCCTTGTGGGACTTAATAAGGGCTTTGGACCGTTGGCTAGGGCAAGGGCATTCTTTGATCATGCCGAAGCCATGTGGTCAATTGTTTCTGACGGACTGAGTGAAGCTATGTGGGGCAGTAGCAAAAATATGAGAACCGACAATCCAAAAGAGCACCGACATTTGTGGCCCTGGTGATGTGTCACTCCGAGGGGATGACATGTGTTGGCTACTATGACACAACATACTTTTGCCTATAAATAGAGACCTTTGGACTTTATTTTGGAAAATTAATTTTTCATTTGAAAAAAAATCACTTTCTCACTCTAGAATCCGGAGATACTGAATTCTAAAGAGAGAAACACAATTGGACATGACATTGGACCATGATTTAGACCTCAGCTTAGACTATCGACCCTGTTCGTCTCAGTCTTTATCTTCACAGTACTGCCACTCCTCACAGATTGTCTGGAAAGCCCTAGTCTCTATCTAATTCCACCCTTATTGTGTCCTACTACTGATTACTTAGCAGCTGACCCGGATTGTATCCTCTGTAGCACTCCACGTAACTACGAACTCACTTCCTTGGCATTAAGGTTTTTTTTTTTAATATTTTGGTTTCTTTATAGAATTCGGATGTGAATATTCAGACTTTAGACATACAAATTCGGGAAGTTTTGGCGTGTACAGTTACTATTCATAGCTAAATCCTCTCAGCTAAATTTTGATTTTAGTGAGCAATTTTGCTATCTGACACGATAAGGATAGGAATTAGATATGATCCTAAATTTAGGTTGGGATACAAATAGTATTGGTGTCCTCATAGTCATAAACATCGAATCAGAAGGGTACTACTTTTCCTTGTATAATGGTTTGGGTGAGGTTGATTTAATTGAAAGAGGTACACGTACTACTTCAGTATCGTCTCTGATTTCGAAATAAGCCACAAACAAGATACGCCTTAACTTGACACAAATTTAGGGCATGAAATTACCTTTTTTTTGTCTCTTAACAATTTAATATAACGATGAGAGTTAAAGTGCAGTTGGGCTCTCCTTGACCAATTCATTTCCATGTCTTTAGTGGTTAATTATATGTCCCATCCATGCATGAAAGTTCAGCTTGTTTAAACACTCTAGGTTCATCAACCAATCAATGGAGAGGGTAGCTATGATCTTTCTTATTCTCAATGTAGCTGTCAATAAGTTAAAGCATACGTATAACCTGTTTAATGTCAAAATTACATTAGGAAGCACATTCTCATCTGGGGTTAACAACAGTGAACTTACTTGACATTTATTTTTATTACACTCTGATATATGACTTTTCAAAAATTAGCTGACTTACACGTAGTTTGATATCTTATTACATCCAACACCATTTTTATTTGGATATATCCTTAATACCCTTAAAGTCATTTAATCCATAAGATCTCCCCCACCACAAACTCTGGATTACATTCTTCTTAATTGTATAAATCTTGTCACCATCACGGGACACATAAATTCAGAGCCTCCAAAACCTGCCCCAATCAAAGACTCCACCACCACCAAAGCCTCCAAAATGTTCCTCTAATGATGGTAGAGGAAGTGATGGTGATTATCAAGAAACACTAGATGGCAAACATAATGAGATTAAGGTCACATGCTACCAAACTTGTCAAAAAATATCTATGTCCTGGATTTGGCACACCTTCCATTGAAAAATAAGATCGAAGGCACCCTTTGCCCTGGGGGGTTTACCCTAGCCTCCCCCTTCCCCCACCCTTAAGGGGCTTATTCTAGCCTTTACCCCTAGGGATCACCGTAGCCTTCCCTCTAGAGGTTGGCCTTAGCCTCCCCTCATAAGTTAGCCCTAATTTTCCCCCTCAAGGTCACACTACCCTCACCCCTAAGAGATTGACCCTACCTTTTCCCACCTTTAGGGTCGGCCCGAGCCCTTTCCCTAAGGGGGTTGTCTGTGGCGTTTCCCTACTAAGGCTCAGTGGCAATCCCTGCGTGTGTCTAGCCTCCCCTTTCTTGAGGTCTTTCTCCCCCTCGTCTTGGGGGTAGGAGTTTCTCCCCCAGAGGTCTCGAACCCCTCTACATACCTTCACCTCCCTTCGTGTCTTGCACTCCCTCTCATTGGTTACATGGGCACCCCTTTCGGTACTTCCACCTTGATCACATATCCCGTGTAATTGAGCACCCCTTGGGTACCCCTACCTTGACTTCCTTTCCCTAGGGTCATCCCACCAACATATAGTGAGAGTCCTCTCCATAAACAATTGTTAGCTTCTTGAAGACTCCATGCTCCATAACAATCATTAACGTGCCTAAATGCCATGAAGTCTGACCATGCCCAAGCGCCGCTTCCATGCTACATGCCTCTGGCACTGGGTCCGTCGGCCATGCTTATGTGGCACCTTTATGTTAGAATTCCCCGCATAAAACTTATTATCAGTCCCCACACACAGTCTATCACACCCTCACACCGCACAACTTATACTGACATGCCCCACGCTCTATCTTACTGTCATGCCTCAAATTATGTGTGTATTGACCACATTGTGAGTGCCTGCCTTCGTTGTCGAACATACTTTGACCTAGTGTTGTTAAAGGCAAAGGTGCAGGGGCAAAAGATCCCTGGAGCCTAGGAGCAAGGCGAGGCTGCGCCTTTTCGAAGTGAGGCATAATATTAAAATAAATAATAATACACTAAAACAATAAAATTATGTAAAAAAAATCAGAACATGACAATTAACAAACTTTCAAATTGTGTAAAATAAACTGAAACAAGCGATTCAATTTCTACGCTAGTCAGTGACATTTTCCATGTATGGATTGCTCTTCTTTTCCTATAATAAAGAGACCAAGAATGCAAAAATTTCTCAACCAATTCAAAAGTTCACTGTCCAATGTCCAGTTCTTTTACTTCAAAGTTCACTGTCCAGTTCACTGCCTAACAAGAAGATGTAAACAAAGTGGTTTTAAGATGGTTGATCTAGTGTTAGAATAATCACCCCAAGTACCAAATTTATAGCTCACTAGTGAGAGTAAGGTCCTAAAATGGTTCATATACAAGGAGTGGACCATGCCACACACAGCGGCCAGGACTTATGTTGATTAGTTGTTTTTTCTAATTTCTATCTGCATAATAACTTACACGCACTCGAGAATGAGATTAACTGCTAATATTGGAGGATTGAGTTGGAATATAGGTAAAGTTGGTGTATTAAGGCATCAAATACAAATGCGTACAACCTTGCTCACATTCAACCGGGCCTTAAACTCTGCTCATTTATTACAAAAATTGTCTATCTTCAGTGGACCAAATAATTATAAGTACAAGGATAATTTCAGCAGCAGGACAATTCTTCACGGCTTCACCATAAAACTATTGATTCGAAGTATAAAGATAGGAAGAAATTCGTCTTATTGGACTATCTACCTATCCATCAATTGCTTAATATATCTTTCTACACATCCAATGCATATGCATCTGAGATAAGAATATGAGTTGTGAGTGAGGGAGAGACTGAGTGAGTGCTGTGAGTTGTGTGAATGAAGGAGGAAGGGGGAGAGAGAGAGAGAGAGAGAGAGAGAGAGAGAAAGAACTGGAGCAGAAGATTAGCAGCGGCAGAGGGGACAGTTGTGCCGGCATCAGCGTCGGCGACTGGAGCAGTAGTGGCAGAGAGGTACGTAGGAGACTGGCAGCGACTGAAGAAGGGTTGGCGACGACCGGAGTAAGGGACGGGGGTGACTAGCTGACGTCAATATTTGAGAGTTGATTGAGAGTCGTGAAAGCTAATTTTGATTTGGGGATTTTTAGAATTAGGTTTAGTGTATTAGTGGAGTGGAGCAAAAAAAAATCTAGAAGGAAAATGGACTTTCCACATTAAGCCAAAATAGCCTATCCAATGACCACATTTCGTGAGCCTAGATTTGCACCTCCCCCGCTGCTGTGCGCCTGCGCCTAGGCTCACTAGGCGTGCGCCTAATTGAACGCACTGTGCCTAGGCCTAGGCGAGACGTGCGCCTAAGTGAATGCGCTGCGCCTAGGCCTAGGCGAGGCACGAGGGGTGCGTCTGGCTGCGCCTAGTGTCTAGGCACACTTTTTATAACACTACTTTGACCCACTTTCTACAGTGTACAACATCCTTTTGGTTGTGCTACTCATTCTAGACACCGTCTTAGAGAGTTCTAATCAGTGCTCTGGTAGGAGAACTCGTTGTTTGTCAAGTTGGCGACTTCTCTGGGACACTAGCTCGGCCTACTAGGTAGGCAACTTCTTAGGGACATTACATCGGCCTGTCGAGTTGGTGAATCCCTCAAGACACTATTTTAGCATGCTTGGGTGCTTTGGCCAAAAGGACTACTTGAGAGATAGACAACTCCCCCAAAAGATCATCTCTGAGCTCTAAATATTCTGACATTAGAACTCATCTTCTGCTATAGTCGACTCCTCAAGGATATTAACTCAGCCTATTGGGCGGGAATCTCTTCTAGGACAATACCTCAATGCATTCTAAGTACTCCAGCGCAAAGACTCACCACTGGATAAGCAACCCCACAAGATGTGAGCCACACTTTGAAGGGCATCATGCCAAGTCTGCTAAGCAGGCTGGCATTGAACTTCTCCCACTACAAGAAATTAGGTCTTTGCGACCGCCACTATGGCGGTCACTAAATTAGGCCTTCAGCTACCGTTTTTGCAACCATTATCATTAGCAGTCATTAAGCGTACAAAAATTATGGTGAGGTCAACAAAATTATTGACTGGATATTTAACGACCGCAACTTAGCGACCGCCTGGCAGTCGCTAAGTTTAAACGACTGTGTTTAGTGACCATTTAATCGGTCACTAAATTTAGATACCATAGGGCACTAAATTTTTTTACTTTACCCTAATTTGGACTTTCCCCTCTCTAACCTCATTTATCTTTTATCACTTCTCCTTCACCACACATCTGCCGCCTACCACTCAACCACCGTAGCCTACCGCCGCTGTTAACAAGGATGCACAGCCACACCAAGCAGCTCATGTAGCCCAGAGTGCCGAGCAGCCCACGTTGCCCATAGCATAGCCAACCCCACGCTCAATTTGGTAATGCATTTTTCTTGTTTCTCTCCCTAATTTTTCTTAGACTCTGTGGATCTGTAATTTATTCAATTTTAGATCTAAGAGTTCAGTTGAATTTTAGATCTAAGGGTTTGTTTTCAATTTTAGATCTAAGGATTTATTTTATCTCCGGTCTTTATTTGGAGTTAGATCCATGGGGCTGCCTCGGAAGAACCATCACCTTCTGGCGGCAACATAGCCTGCCGACACCATCTACTGGACTGCTTGAAATCGTATCCAATTCGTGTTGCATGGTTGTAGTAGTGGTGGATTTTATTCAATTTTAGACCTAAGAGTTCAGTTGAATAGATGATTGCATATGTTGAATCCTTTTGTCTAGAGTTCTGTTAATACCAAAATTGATTACTTTAAGGTCTCTTTCTTTCCTTCTTTTTCTTTGTCTTCTCTTCTCCTCTTTATTTTCCCTTGAATGGAGAACTTCTTTATTATTGGGAGTGATGGGTCTTTTGTTTCACTTGTTTAAGGAAACAAAAAGATTTTGTTTCTCCAACACGGGGCTCATATGAACCATTGAACCCCATATCCCTTAGATGTATGTCATGAATGACACCCCAGGAGATCTAGCTGCACCAACATTCACCAACCAACAACACAGGCCACTGAAAATCAGATTTAAAATGCCAGCAAGTGCGGGAAGAAATTAAGAAGAGAGAAATAGAGGAAAGCAACATCAATTAAGAAGGAAGTCGAGTGAGGCGCGTGAAACAATAAATGGATAGGAATGTGGCAGTCACGCGCTCAGCAGATTTCGAAGGAGGATTTGGCCGTTAGGATTTTTAGCCGAATTAATGCTTTATTTTGATTTTTAGTTAGTTTGTTTTTGCATTTTCTGATCTTCCAAGAATATTCCAAATTCTGACTTGGGAAGAAAGATTTAGAAAGGCTATGTAAAGAGAAGCAAATCAGGAAAAAGGGGATGCGAATGAAATCAATATCATCTTCTCTCTTCTATTCTCTTCTCTCTGTATTTGGCCAGCTTAGCTAGATTCTTTTTTCTAAAATTGAGTGAATTGTCCTTAAGTAACAGCGAATTTCTCCATCGCTGTTACATTTGGTATCCAGAGCAAGCTACGTTACATGGGTTCGTGAAGAAATCAAATCAGAAATGGGGTATGGGAACCGAAATTAACAACAACTAGATGAGCATGTGAGCTTGATGGAAGCTCAGTTTGCAGACCACTTTGGGTCTCTTGATGATCAATTAACGGAATTAAAGCAAAAAATAGAGGAGCTACCTGCATTGAAACTCTCAGTAGATCAATTAAAGGAGGAATTACAAGCTATGAGGCAGGCTCTCACAGATTTGCAAGGTCTGATACAGCAGCTGATTTACACCAAGGGAAATAATGGAGCAAAAGCATCTAATTTGAAGACAAGAGGAAGCAAGAACTGGGAAGCTAACCATCGAGAGTTCCTTCCGTATAACAATGGTAATGCTTTTCCTAAATTACCTAACCTGGAATTTCCTAAGTTTTATGGAGATGATTCTTATGGGTGGGTTAGAAAAGCTGAGAGATACTTTGAATTTCATCCCATGGATGAAATGCTCAAGGTTAATTTTGCTTCAGTACACTTTAAAGGCCAAGCTGAACATTGGTTTGGTACTTACACCAAGGCCAAGGTTTCATGGACTAAATTTGTAAGAGATTTAAACTCTAGATTTGCTTAACTTTTCAAAGAAAGTGTAATTGGGGAATTTTATAAATTGAGACAACTTGGGTCAGTTGAACAATATTATAACGAGTTTGAGACCCTCAGATCTGTGCTAGTTAATGAAGGGTGTAAGTTTGAGGAAGTGTATTTTGTGCAAAGTTTCATTAGTGGTCTCAAGGATGGAAATCAGATTGGAGGTTGAAAATTTGAGGTATACAATCTCTCAAGGGAAATTTATCTAGCTCGAAAGCAAGAAGCTACTCTCAACAATAGATGGTACCAGTCTAGAACCATCTCTAAATTACAGCCTACATACAGTCCCTTGACCCCTGCTAAACCTAACCTGAGCAACACAGTTGCTAAACCAAGAAGCCTTGCATTAACTCTGAACCCCAAACCACTTTAAGCTCAGCCTAACAACCAGAACAAGGCCTTACTACCCACCACAAATGTACCCCAACAAAGGTTGACTAGGGCCTACTTTGATGACAGGAGAAAAAGAGGCCTATGCTATTGGTGTGAGGAGACTTTCAGCCCTACACATGTTTGTAAAAACAAACATGTTTCTATGTTGGTGGTTGATGAGGGTGAAGAGGAAGACACCTCACCTGTGTATGATGAAGAAGTCTTTCCACAACCACAGGAGACAGAAAATAATAAACACCAGGAGAAGATGGAGATCACTGTCAATGCTTTGACAGGAAACCAAACTCAATCCACTTTTAAGCTTTGGGGTCAGTATGGTAACAAGAAATTCTCCCTACTAGTGGACATTGGGTCCACCCATAACTTTATGGACCCAGCTACAACTGAAAGGTTAGGCTGTTTGGTGACAGTCACTGCCCCCATGACAATTATGGTGGCAGATGGCAGCAAGGTGTGTAGTGACTCAGCTTGTAATGAATTCAGCTGGACTATGCAGAATCAACAATTCAAAACTAATCTGTTGATAATTCCTTTGGGGGGCTACGATTGTGTCTTGGCTTTACAATGGTAGAAGAACTTGGGAAGAGTGGCCTTTGATTTTCACAAGATGACTATGACTATCCTGATGGGGGACAAGGAAATCACGTTATATGGGGGAGAAGTACAAGTTGAAATTAAGTTAATGTCAGCACAATCAATGTACAAATACCTTACCAGGAATCAAGGAGCTTTGTTTGGTCAAGTCTATACTATAACCACTCTACCAAACCCCCACACCAATGAGCATCAATTGACTGCTCTATTACATCAGTTTGCTGATGTCTTCCAAGAACCCAAAGGACTACCCCCTACCAGACCCTAAGACCACCAAATACCTTTAATTCCAAATGCTCAACCCATAAACATCAGACCATACAGAGTGCCATACGCCCAGAAAACTGAGATAGAGAAAATTGTTCAAGAGATGATTGAATCTGGTATAGTGCAGCCTAGCACTTCACCTTTTGGGTCCCCAGTTTTATTAGTGAAGAAGAAATATGGGTCATGGAGGATGTGTGTGGACTACAGGGGGTTGAATAAACTCACTGTGAAAAATAGGTTTCTAATCCCAGTTGTTGATGACCTGTTGGATGAATTACATGGTGCCAAGGTGTTTACTAAGCTTGATCTAAGGAGTGGATACCATCAGATTAGGGTGCATCCAACTGATATTCATAAAACTGCTTTTTTAACCCATTTTGGGCATTTTGAATTTAGGGTGATGCCTTTTGGGCTCACAAATGCACCAGCCACATTTCAGTCAGTTATGAACTCTATCTTTGGGCCTTATTTGAGAAGATTTGTCTTAGTCTTCTTTGATGACATCTTAGTATACAACAAGAGTTATGCAGACCATCTCCAGCACCTCGCCATTGCCCTACAGACCCTCAGGGACCACACATTATATGTCAAAGAGTCCAAGTGTACCTTTGCTTTATCAGAAGCGGAATACCTAGGACATATTATCACAGGACAAAGAGTCACAGCTGATCCTTCTAAGATTCAAGCTATGGTACAGTGGCCATTTCCAAGAACTCTCAAGCAATTAAGAGGCTTCCTAGGCCTTACAGGTTATTACAGGAAGTTCATAGTTCACTATGGCATTAAAAGCAAACCTTTGACCAAGTTGCTGCAAAAGAACAACTTCAAGTGGAATCCTGAAGCAATAAGAGCTTTTGAAAATTTGAAGACTGCTATGACTCAAACTCCTATCTTGGCCTTACCTAACTGGACTTTATCACTCACTGTGGAAGTTGATACTAATGATATGGGCATGGGGGCAGTGTTAATGCAGCAAGGTCAACCCCTGGCATACTTCAGCAAAGCTTTTGGAGCCAAGGCATTAGCCCTGTCAACTTATGAGAAAGAAATCATGGCATTGGTCCAAGCTATAATGCACCGGCATAGCTACCTTAGCTACAACCATTTCATAATCAAAACAAATCATTGCAGTCTAAAGTATCTATTGGGCCAAAGGGTAACCTCCCTTCTTCAACAAAAGTGCTTATCAAAGCTATTGGGATTTGATTTTGAAATTCAATGCAAGGCAGGAAGAGAGAATGGGGCTGCTGATGCTTTGTCAAGATTAGTAACATCAGGGGATCAAGAAGGGACTTGCTCAGCAATTTCTGTTGTAAACACCCCTATGGGTCCAGGAAATACAAGATAGCTATGAAGGTGATGCTCGTGTTCAACAGCAAATCCAGCAACTGGTCTTAGACCCTTATGCCACTTCAGAATATTTGTATGAGCAAGGTACTTTGAAGTTCAAGGGAAAATTATATGTGGGAGGTCAAGGGGACTTAAGGCAATAAATACTCCAAACTTTACACAGTTCAAGCATTGAAGGTCATTTTGGAGAGAATGCTACATTTAAAAGGGTGGCAGCTATATTTTTTTGGCCCAACATTCAACAGTGTGTCAAAAAATTTGTCCAACAGTGTGACACCTGCCAGAGAAACAAATCAGAGCATGTGGCCTACCCTGGCCTACTTCAGCCTTTAGCTATACCCCAACAACTGTGGAGCAGTATTTCAATGGATTTCATAGAAGGTCTACCAAAATCACAGAACAAGGAAGTGATAATGGTAGTTGTTGACAGGCTAAGCAAGGTGGCACACTTCTTGTCCTTGAGCCACCCTTACACAGCTCAAGGAGTTGCTCAGGCCTATTTTGATCAAGTGTTCAAACTACATGGCACCCCAGATAGTATTATAATTGACGGGGGAATTGTTTTCCTTAGTCACTTTTGGCAGAAGCTTTTTAGCTTAATTGGTACTAATCTTCACCTAAGCACTTCCTATCATCCTCAAACAGATGGGCAAATAGAAAGGGTCAATCAGTGCCTTGAGACCTATCTAAGATGTTTTTGTGGGGATAGACCCCATACTTGGAGTAAATGGTTGACATTGACTGAGTATTGGTACAATACTACATTTCACAACTCACTCAAGGTTACTCCCTTTAAGGCCCTTTATGGTTATGCTCCTAGAGTTTTGAACCTGGGTAGTCCTGAACTATTCATGTTACTGCGGTTGATGCATACATGGTGGAGAGATCTAAAGTTTTGGACCTCATGAAGGATAACTTGACCACTGCCCAAGCTAGGATGAAGCAGAATGCAGACAAACACAGAAGTGAAAGAGAGTTTGCTGTAGGGGATAGAGTCTATCTCAGGCTTCAGCCCTATAGACAAACCAGCTTAGCCCTCAGAAGGAACCTCAAGTTATCCCCTAAGTATTTTGGACCATACAAGGTGTTGGAAAGGGTTGGAACAGTAGACTATAAGATGGAATTGCCCCAAGGTACTGGAATTCATCATGTTTTCCATGTTTCTTTACTTAAGCCAGCAATATGTAAGCACACAACAGTTACTCCAATGCTACCACCAGTGAATGAAGTGGGGCAGATACTCCTAGAATCTGCTCGGGTCTTGGATCGCAGAATGATTAAGAGAGGGGGTCAACCAGTTCCACAAGCACTAATTGGTTGGACTAATTTACCTGAAGATGAAGCCACCTGGGAAGACTGGGCTATAGTGCAGAGAAAATTCCAGCATTTGCTACAGGAGAAGATGGGAAATTTAATGGGGGAGGAAATGTCATGAATGACACCCCAGGAGATCTAGCTGCACCAACATTCACCAACCAGCAACACATGCCACTGAAAATCAAATTTAAAATGCCAGCAAGTGCGGGAAGAACTTAAGAAGAGAGAAATGGAGGGAAGCAACATCAATTAAGAAGTAAGTCAATTGAGGGGCGTGAAACAATAAATGGATGGGAACGTGGTAGTCACGCACTCAGCAGATTTTCAAGGAGGATTTGGCCGTTAGGATTTCTAGCTAAATTAATGCTTTATTTTGATTTTCAGTTAGTTTGTTTTTGCATTTTCTGATCTTCCAAGAATATTCCAAATTATGACTTGGGAAGAAAGATTTGGAAAGGCTATGTAAAGGGAAGCAAATCAGGAAAAAGGGGATGCGAATGAAATCAATATCATATTCTCTCTTTTATTCTCTTCTCTCTGTATTTGGCCAGCTTAGCTCAATTCTTTCTTCTAAAATTGAGTGAATTGTCCTTAAGTAACAGTGAATTTCTCCATCGCTGTTACAGTCTTTTCTTGTAATATGATGATTTTGGGTATTGGAATTTATTAAGGTCATTTTTTTTTCCTTTTTTACATTATCCTCTGGTCTGTAATACTCTCTTCAATCTCGTATTCTTGATTCAAATTTTCCTTCTTTACTCCAAGGTCAGTTGTCCAATAAATTGACATTTACTTACTCTATCCAGTATTCCTGTGGCCGACAATAGTGGTTTTGGTTTGGTTCTTTGAGGGTTTACAAAATAAAGGGTAATTGGCCACTTACCCATAAGATGCATTTACAGTTCTACGATGCCGGCATAAAGGTTGATTTTGATTTTTTGTGCTTTGTTTGATTATGAACAAACTACTAAGGTGTGTGCTGTGGCAAAGGATGTTAATTTATACGCTTTGTGATTGTGGAAATTTTATCTAATATTATGTATTGCGTTACATTTCAGTCACGCATGCCTTACTTATTTTGGTTTTGAATCCTTTCCAGATGAACGTGGTAAGCAAGTCCAAAGTGCTATTCAGGTTAAAAATATAAGCAAGTCTCATGTAGCTTTCAAGGTATGCCGAAAAGCTACTTTCCTTTCAAAGCATGATTTTCTCTTCGTTGATACTATAACTTCTTATTGAGTACTGTTCTTCTACGTTTGTTTTAGATTTACCACGAGACTTCATATCATTATATATACATGTATGTCAAAACTTCATTTTTACATAACTGTTCGCTGATAATTGCGCAAGTGCAATTATGTTTCCTTGAATTGAATACATAGGCTAATATGTGGGGTTGCAGATTTTGTATGGAAGTTGCTGTTTTTTATTTATTTACATCAACTGTTTATTTGAGTTTGTTGATTAAATTCTTTTATATCATGCAGTGCAAAGTTTTGCCTAGTGTTGATGAATGCGTACGTAAGAAGACGTAAGGGGTTAATGAGGCGTAAGAGTGCTAGGAATTTTCAGCTTACACCATCTTCTCCACTCCTAAAGGGTGTTGATTGCATAAGAAAGAAACCATTAGTAATTGGTGGTGATGAGGATCGTGCAGCGGGGAACAACTTCACGAGATCATCGATCAAGTAATGAAGTTTATGCGGTGTATTGTATTAGTTAGTGTAACCCATCATTTTTTTAGCCGAATAAACTTGTGAGACTTATATATAATTGCACGTGATTTGTTACATATAAAGTTGGTTTTGCCATTGCAATAACGGCTTCTTATTCGAACCAACGAGTTTAGCTTGATAGTGTAATAATAAGGATTACTGATTTTACAAAAAAAAAATGCAAAGTTCGTCACAAAAAGATTAAAATGCAAAAAATTATTAGTGACTGCAAAAAATTATCAATTTAAGAAATTAGCAACTGCTATAATAGTCGCTAGTTTGGTCAACATGGTTGCCAATCAGCAAATATTAATTGTCAAAAAAGATTTAGCGTCCGCCGTGGAGGTCGCTAAACTGGTCAACGCGGATGCTAATTTTAGCGACCTCGAAGTTATTGCAGTCGCTAGAACTTAGCGATCTGGCCTCTAACGACCGCAATTTGTGGTCGCTAAACGTGATTAGCAACTACAAAATACCATTTAGCGACCTTAATCAGCGATCGCTAAAGGTTTTGTTTCTTGTAGTGTCCCACCACCAGATGTCTTTGTGGGACTTAGCAAAGCTATTGGATAGGTGACTAAATTGAGGGTGTTCTCTTGCCAT
The DNA here is from genome assembly GCA_033070095.1 of Escallonia herrerae. Classification (NCBI taxonomy): domain Eukaryota; kingdom Viridiplantae; phylum Streptophyta; class Magnoliopsida; order Escalloniales; family Escalloniaceae; genus Escallonia; species Escallonia herrerae. The sequence goes on from JAVXUP010001402.1 coordinate 14,179, forward strand.
ATTGGCGTTGTGTGAGTCAGTCTTCCTATATAGTCAAAGCAAACCTGTTCGGGTAGGCTGAGCGAGTATGATAATCTATTAGTCCATGAAACAGAGGCACACGGTGCACCTCAACGAGTTGTCATGCCCAGGGAACGACATGTATCAGTTCACGACAGGGCATTTTAACTAGTCTCTAAATAGTGGACTCGAGAGCTCATTTGCAAACTTTCACTTTAAAACTTCATAACTAAAGAACTCTAAGAGAAAAAGACCTAAGAATTGGACCTGACATCGGACTTTGACTCCGAACTCTGAGTCTCAACCTTAACATTTAGACCGCAACATTGGACTTGGGATTGACTCTTGTACTCACTTTTCGCTACCACTCCTCAAGCTTTGTTTAGCTTGACTCGGTCCCTGAGCTTATTCTTTTTATTGCTTTGTCCTACATCATCCTACTTGGCATCTGAATCAAACCTCTACGTCTACTTCAAACCCACTTCTTTAACATGGGGGTGTGGGAGAGGGGGGAGCTACCTATATTATCATGTCAATTTGTAATGTTGAAGTCCATGATCGCAGCACACGGAAACAACTAAAAGCTTAACATTCTTGAAACATATAGAGACCTAAAAGCTATTGACTTTCAGGTGATATGACACCGAATCTCACACTTAACACAGAAGTTGATAATCTCTATGATGTTTTGATCGGTGACTTCATAAGTGTCAAATGAATACAAACTATTGGTCCCTTCAAATACTTCACAATCAACTACATTTTTTTGAGTTAAATTATTTTTCTAAATGTTCTACAACCTTATGATTTTTCTTAAAATTGTTTTTTCTCGATTTAAAACACCAAGAAACCTTTTTTTTCTTTTTGGTTTTAAGTCCAGTGTTAGTCCAGGGTAAAAATTTCGTCTTGGGTTTTCCTGCCTTTCACTTTGCTTTGATGTGGGAGAGTGATTAATGGAACTCATGCAGATATATGGTATTCCTAGAACATACACAATATTTGCAATGCAATACCACATGCAACCATCTGACTTGGAGTGGCCTCCTGTTTGAAATAAATTAATTTTACGAGCCATACAACTACTCAAAATTAGTCCTTCATTATTTTCCCTTACCAGGGTCTCTACTCTTACAATATACTTCGAGGCACCAAAGGCCATCAACAAACAGCTAAGCACCAAGCATTTTTGGAGCAAGGCATGCGTCAACAGCTTCAGTAACTGTAAGGAAGATCGACCCACTTCCGAGTTTATCTACAAATTTGCCTAATTTTAGCTTGTGAATCACCTGCCACCTTGGATTGGCCACACCTAACTGTGACACCACAAATGCTTATGTATCAGCGTGTATTACTACCATATAAGAAGTTGGAAAATGGAATATTACTCATGAGCAATGCATCCTTTACAGGTTGTTCTGTAGACAGACAAATTAAGAGCTGGCTAGGCCAACCGTTAGGGGAAAGCAGCATTCCATGCCCGAAAAATGATGGGGTCCACTGTGGTCTCCACCGTTAGACACGCAATTTAGGCTACCAATTCATGTGTACACAACGCATGTACAGCCCATAGAAAATGCGTTCTGTACAAGCTTTACCCTTTTAAACTCCCTATATGGTTACTTATACTTAATTTGTTTCTACTGTTTATAATGTCATTCCCGAGTTCTCTCGGTATTAAGTTGATCATTGTAGACGGCCTGTGTTAAAAGTGAGCCGTAAACCATCTATAGTGACAATTTTTGACCTTCGGCAATATATTCGCAGCCCTTAGTGCAGTCATGTCACTAAAATTCATCTTCCGTACGCTTTTCCAAGTGAAGTTACGAATATGAACCAATCTGCATGATATGCATGTGAACTTCAAGGATGACATTTGAAATTGGGGTAGAATCAGAGTCTCACTTTGATATCTAATGCATCCAGTTTCTTGTGTAGTTCCTCCAACGCAAGGATTCCCGAAGAGTCGATATTTATCAGACCTGCCACAGAGTCGACGAATAAGAACACTACTGAAGCAACATATAGAACAGGAAAGATGTCATAAGAAATTAACTTACTGGACATGTCCAGGATTAATGCATGAATCTTTTCCTTTGCATTTTCTTCGAGTTCATCCTCTTCTGCCACCCACCTCATTATCCTAAGGCAAAGAGCATTTTCTGCTTTTTGTCAATTGAATAAGCAGTAGGAGACATCTTGAATTACTTCCCAGATGAGTATCACAAGAAGCTCTCAATTTGTACTTTGCTAGGTAAATGCCATGGAGTGAGGGAAAAAGAGAGGAGTGTGCATGGATTCGTGTTTGAGCTCCACTTTTAGCCGGTTGAGCTTCACTTTCATTGTTAAAGGTTTTTAAGCCTGCTATATAATCACTTTAGTGACATTCGTAGAGCTCAAATGCTAATGTTAAAGCTCACATACAGCTTCTCTCGAATATGTGCTACTGTCTAGCATTTTCTGAGTCATATTAGTTTCCTTTTTTTTTTTTGGTTACACTTGTTTATTGAAACTGAGCTACACTTCTATCCATCTTTTAACCTCCTCCCCACCCCCAAATTGTTCATAAAAGAAGTCAAATGGGAGCAGTAGGCACAATATCCATTCTCCACTATGAGTTTATCATGGGTCTGGCATGAAGGACCAGCTTTCTCTCCTCTTATTGGAGCTCACTATGTAGAGGTCACCATGGGTCTATAGCCCACTTAATAAATATCAAGAGAACAAAACAAACACGTTAGACCAAAATTTTATGTGACTCCGAAAATTCTGTTGACTGATTTTTCAGTTTTTTTTCACTAAAATTTTGAGTTCGGGGACAAATGTTTTACCTTTGTCTAATGAAACTGGCGTTGGCAAAACATAGAGTGCCAGCATTAACGCGGATGATCAAGATACCCGGAATTCTTATCGCCATCGGATACTGACTGATGTCGCAGAAAATGTCTGTTCCTGCAAATCTCCCTAGTTCCTCAATACCAGGTTGAATGGAGTTCAGTAATATCTTTGCAAATGAAATAGTCACCTGTGACCAACCCAAAAAGTAGCAACCACACTATTGTTAAGGCTGTAGAATGCGTGCTATGATAAAGCCTTGACAAAAGTTGGGTGATTCAGGTCCAGCCAAAAATTTAATGAGCACTCACCTCATATCTATCTATAAAGCAAACGCAGGCAGTGGTTGTTACAGCTTACAATTTGCAAACAAGGAGCATATCATCTTGGGTTGACCTAGGTCAGCTATTTTGAAGGGTCAATAACTCTTGAAGCTAGGAAGGAATAAAATCATAAAACTGTGGCCCCAATTATATCAATCTCCATTATGAGATGGAACCCACTAGTCACAAGATTCTCAATTTCCTCTTATGCTCATCTTTTCATTATTGAAAAGCATTCAACCGTTCTTATACTCCGATGTCCCTCCAAGAAAGATATACTTTGGTCTTTTAGATGTATTCGTTTGTAAAAGGTATCAATGTCACTCAAGTTGTACAAATGTTCTACTTAGGACATTAAAATGGATCTTCTGATCTCATTTTTCAGGCAATAGTCTCTTATTTAGGGACACGCCAGATAAAAGAATGTGTATCAAGATGATAGAGAGAGTGTGTCATTATGAACCTTGTTGGTGGGTGAAATAGTTACTTGTTTTTCCATGCCTACGGGTTGATGCTTCAAGAGTCTAATGAAATTAAGTACATAATGAAGAGGGTACGAATATGTTACCGCAGCTAGAAGACCGGTCTCCACAGATGAAAACAACACTCCAAAAAATGCACCAAAGCAAGCAAGGAAGTCCAGTTTGTCCACCTTCCAAATATTGTAGGCTTCATTTATGTCGATGAGTCCAGGAAGGGCAGACAAGATTATTGAGGCAAGAATAGCAATGGGAGTGAAGTACAATAGCCTTGTAAACAATTCCAGTGATATAAGCACTGTAATGGCCATAACTATGTTCGATACCACAGTTTGACAACCTGCGCTGAAGTTCACAGCAGTCCTTGAAAATGAACCTGACAAATGTCATTAAAGCATATCAAGTTTTAGATATTTCAAGACATATCTATAGGCACTCAGTATCCCGATCAGCCATTTTGGCCATGCATTTTGAGTCTTTGAAACATGTAAAGCACTTTCAATGCCAATTACAGTTGCTGAATGCGGGCTAACTAGCTAGTTCTGCGATTGAGCAATTGTAAGTGCTTCTAACCACGCGATGCTTTGTTTTTAACGAGTTTTTCTGCGTTCGACAAAAATCAATTTTGAAAGCAGAACCAACGTCAAACCAAGCTGACCCTTAGCTGTATTGAAAAATGAAGAGTAAAAAAATAAGGATTGACTCACCTGTTGCTGCATAGCAAGAAGTTAAAGATCCAACAATGTTCATACAGCCCATTGCTACCATTTCCTTGTTCCCATCAAGGTGGTAGCCTTTTATGGAAGCAAATGTTTGGCCTACAGCAATGGCTTCCTAAGACAAGTGAAAATTTTATTGTTAAGAAGGCCACTAATAGTGATGTAGTAAATTATAATCGTTCGGAAATACTCAAACAAGGGGGTTCACAGGATAGAGGCATACAGTAAGAGCAACAACAGCACAGATTAGCCCAATTTTGGCTGCTTGGCCAACATGAGGACCATTGAGTTGGAGTTGATTAACTGAACTTGGATTCAGTCCTCCTCTGAAATGTTTTACAATTTTAACTCCATGTTCATCAGCTTTCATTAGGTAGACTATCAAGGTGGACAAAATGACTGATAAAAGAGGCGCAAGGGCTGGCAACCAAAAGAACTTTTTGTTCCTCCGGCCCTGGAATTCAACAAGTTAATTTAAGAAAACTTGATGAGTAAGGAAGAAGTTGTACTTAAATGAAGGAACTTGCTATGGGAAAACTAGTGTACTCACAATAAACCTCGTAATTAGGATGAAGATAAGAAATGAACACCCCAGGGCAAAGTTCAGCGGATACCACTGCCATACATAAATGAATGACAAAATGCAAGTTGTCAGTCATCAGTATACAAACTTTGCATTAAACGGTTGCCAATTTTAGTGCAAAGTTAGTGATTGTTCGATCATGATGACATAAGAAAGGGGTAGAAAAATTTAGGAAAAGGATGTTGATAAGATAACTCCTCTACAGTAGAGTTTCTCTGCTGCTACCAGGTCTGGTCAATTTAAAAAAGTTTACCTTTGGCTAGAAGAACATAAAAGAAAAATAGGACATGCAGAGATCTTTGGGTTAGGAAAAGGATGTTGATAAGATAATCTCCTCTACAGTAGAGTTTCTCTGCTGCTACCAGGTCTGGTCAATTTAAAAAAGTTTACCTTTGGCTAGAAGAACATAAAAGAAAAATAGGACATGCAGAGATCTTTGGGTGATTGTCTAGGGCCCTCATTAAAATACTCAAAACCCCGCCAATTTCAATGCGGTTATAAAGGCCACAACTTACTAACTTTTTAGTTACTTTTTAGTACTTAGACGAGGGGTTTCTTACATTTTCAACAGAATGAAACTTTGTGTATCACCTATCTGTTTAAACCTTTCTCGCCGAAATTTGTAAAATGAATCAAAATGGGAGCAACTATACCTCGTGGCTTCCTACTTTAATTGTGGATGATCTAAATTTGTAAGGAATCTCCTAAAGATTTGTCCTAGAAAAACTTACTGTATGGTGAAGTGATCTGATAACAGCCTCCAAGACAGAGATCACATCAGTTTTGGTGGTGAATTTACTAATGCCAAGCAATCCCTTCAGCTGTTGAAGTCCAATAACAATGGCTGCACCTCCCATAAATCCAACAATTGCTGCATGTGAGAGAAAATCCACAAGAAATCCCAACCTGCAGATAATTAAAGAGGAGAAATTTATATATACTTGCTTAAGAGAAGAGAGTTCAATAAAAAGACCATGTACCTGAAGAATCCGAAAACAGCTTGAAAGGTGCCGGTAAAAAATGTCACAGTGAAAACAAGCCTTCTGTAGGCAACCGGATCAGCTACCGGATCTACTAGTCTCTGACACATGGAGGATATCAGCAATGAAACCACGGCTACCGGTCCAATTGCAATTTCTCTCGAGCTCCCCATGACAGCATAAATCAGAGGGGGTACAACACTTGTGTCTAATAACAACAAAGATCAAACATTTCAAAATCCCAATACACATAAATTGATATCTTACAATCTTGTCAGTAGTAACTTACATAAGCCATATTGAGGATCAAGTTTTGCTAAATTAGCATATCCAATACTCTGCAACAATCGCATAAAAATCAATGACCAATCATTCTATCTTGCTTAGCAAACAAAAAGAAGGTGTCCAATTATTTGATCATATCCTCTGCAGTTTGGAAGGTTCTGCAGGGCTGCATTTAGGCCTTTCAGTGACGAATGTACGCTTAATGGTCGCTAATAAATGGCAGAAATGCACCTTTATCATACTGCAGAGGATTGGGCAGTGGATTGCTTATGCATACCTGAGGAATGCTGAGACTTGCAATAGTTAAACCTGCCATTAAGTCATTCTTGAACTTTGAGGCCTTGTAGTTTCTTCCCCAGCTAAGAATTGGAAACAGGCCTCTCAAGAAAGAAGCTGCAGGGCTAGCTCGAGGCTGCTTCGTGGAAGATGGACAGAATTCGTTTCCACGAGGAAATACAGTTTCCTTGATCGAACCGACGAGTTCGTGCCATATACCAGGAGGGTCTGGAGAGTTGAGAACCCATTGAGCCCTCTCCATTCGTCTGGTCACCTCAGGCTTAAGGTGCTGGACTTCCAGACATAAGCTCTCAGGAGGCAGTGAAGCCATGGTTTTTTGAAGTGTTTGGGTGAACTCTTTGGAGCTATATCTTTCGTAGTAACTTCGGCTAAATATAGTTTTCGGTCCTAACTCTGCGGCCTTTCAAAAAAGCAGTAAACAAGTACTTTTCATACTATCTCATGGGAGTATACAATAATGGGATATTGGTATTGCTGACGGAATCATAATGAGTCATATCATTTTGCCAACAAAAAAGTACGAGAAGGTCAAAACAGACACATCTAAGGCTGCAAAACTCAGTAGTACTCCTTACCGCGTACGCGTCTTTTACACTTCAAAAGCTAGGTATCTAAACTTGCAAGGTCATAGTTGTTCGAAAAGAATTTATCACCAAAAGTAAGTTGGTGCCATTGGCTGCAATGTCACTGTAAGTGCCACTAAAAAATAGCATCCTGCTGAAGCTTCTTTTTTCAAAGATACAATTTACAGTAGTTAGGGGCTACCTTTTGGATGGTTTTGAGTGGCTTTGGTGACAATGGCAACCAACACTTGTGCTGTCAGCTTTTTTTCCGATGAGAGTTAAGCCACTTCCTAATTATTTTACTTCATGAAAATCTGGGAACTTTTTCATCTAACTTGTGAAACTTTTCACCAAGAAAGGAAGTCTATAAGATAACCCTTATGAGGTGAGTGCTCCACCAGCCTTTGGCTATTTCTAACGCAGCTGCACTTCAACTTTAGGAGCAACTTTGTTTTGTAGCAATCTAATTGGTCTTTATTCCAATTGAACTGATAACTATCAATCTTATGATCCCAGAAAGATGACCAGTTAGTCCCTTTCCGCCTTTTAGGAGAGATACAAATCCGTACCAAAGTTCTTTTTTCTGGAAGATATAGGATGACTGCATCGGTAGGAAGCTTTCCAAGAATAAACAAAGAGGAAATTGGAGGGTAAGCCTAATCTCTTGAGATCTCGCAATCTTCCTTGCGACCAACTGTTGGTACTGACCATCAATGCTATTTGCTGAAAGATGGGATAAGAGAGAGTTGATGAAATAAATGAAATGATTGATGTAGTGGAAGGTTCATAAAATTTGCTGAAATAGACATGGGTAACGCAGGTTCATCTTCATCTTCATATTGCCAGGAGAAGTAAATAAGTAGTGGGAGGTTCGAAATGAAGTCAGTACAGGGGTCAACTGGTATCTTTAGCGGCCTATTCTTTGATTTTTGCGCTACCCTCATATCCACTGCCGCTAAGAAAAGGTAACTGGGTGACCGAAAGTAGTACCAGACCCCTTTGATGCAGAAAGACACGACAGAGAATCAATAATATGCGAAATGATACATTTTTTACCGATAAACCACATGCAATCAAATTTACTAGATGGGGTCTCATGCCATCAGTTCTTGCCTGCTACCACACCTTACACATTAATTTTCTATCAATGCCTGGAAATTCTGAGTACTATCATAACCTTTGGTGGACTAACTGCTGCTTTAGGATGTCGGGTACCCTGATGTTGCTGTGTGCGTTAACCACATTAACATCCTTTTAAGACGTTTAATATTCGACGATGTGAACGACTAATACCAGTTATTGCTCATTCCTAGCTACTGCTGGGCTGGTTTTTTCTAGTGTCTTGGACCTTTATATATTTTGTAAGGGATGCATCCTCGTGTTCTTCTGAGATTTATTAGTTCTTCGTGCCTCGTTCTGGCTGTGAATGTGTCTGTTTGTAATACAACTACCGGAAAAAAGAAAAAGAGAAGTTCGGACATGTGGTTTTTCCGGTACTAACATAAGAATAGTGTCACTCTTGTTGCGCTATAAGATAAACTTTGTTGCTTTCATCTTCATTTACGGATGAAAGTTTAATGATTGCCAAAACGGATCATGCAAGAATAGCTTCCAAGCGGGCATACCTTTCATTATCTTATCTCTTTTCCCATCGCTGTATCACATGGCCAGCCAGTTTTTGTTTTGTATTTTTCTTTCCCTTTTTGCAACTTTATCAAAAGTAATTCGATGGTGCCTAATCTCCAAAAGCATCTCTCGATGACTAATTTCTATACCATTCTGATTAGTTTGGTAGACTAGAACTACATTTTAGTTATTGCATTGCGTACAAGCAATGAACATTTTACGTTTGTACCACCAGGAGCTGGTGTAGTCATTAGAGATGATGCTGGTAAAATTTATTGCTTGCAGGAGCATTAACATTTTACGTTTGTACCATTGACAATGGTGCAAGTGCCGGGCATCGCTTTGTAAGGAGATTCTTAATGTCTTATTCTGATGCTCGATCAATCTTTAGAGAAAGGATTCGTTCATGCTCAATAGCTACAATAATTCGAGATCGCTCCAGATAGAGTAGGAGGTTGGGTTATTTTTTATTCGTTCTTAGGTAGTAGTACAATAATTGAGTGGCTCATGTTTTTTTTGCAAAGGTTTTCCTAGTAAAGTGCTAGTGAAGACAATTCGGGATTACGCCCCTCCTCCTCGATTAGGGCGTTTGTTATTACTTTCGCTCTTATCCATCGTATTATGCTCATAATATTTTTTGTAAGATGTCTACGACCTTATAACATGCAATGCCGTCTGAACTAGTTAAGTAAGAATACTTAACCCGTATCCAGGTCTTATAAGGCCAGTCTCATTCTATTCCCCACATTCAAGTTGGGATATTTCTGGAATGACGTGGTCTACTGCCCAAAGGACAATGGTTATCATTCATCAACCAAATTCAAGTATGCCTCAAGCAACTCAACTACGACCGGGTTCACCGGCTCATCATATGACAATGCCACCTGAAAGTGATGACCAAAGTAAGTACTTACGGATTCATAGACATAGTCTTATAAGGACAATCACCAACATCACACATCCGATGTGGGATGTCCTATCAATTTGGCTTACCATTGCCACTTTTGTGTTTGAGTAATATATCAAAATTATACGACATCCAAGGATTGGCATGTAGCAAACAAAAAATACATCAAGGGTCTGCTTTAATGCCTAACACTCTGGTCACGTAGCTTGATGTGGAATGCTCAGTGTTTTATTGAAACTCAACTTGATTCGAAAGCTCAACTCGTTAATTATGTCTTAGATCGTCCATATGTTTATTGAGAATCTATCACATCGGAGTTCCGCATCATGCTCTACTCCTATGAGTGCCACAGGTCTCACCATGAGTCATGTAGTCGCCCGTGCTTTAGCAATATGGCTCGTCGCACCCTCCCTCGGTTCCATGATGGTGGTACCATTTGACACTTCTGCACGTTTGTAAGATATACTTTGAGCATGTATATATAATTAATTGAACTTGAATAGAAACTAAAAATTTACACGTGGATATTATTTGACTAGTTAAATTAAAGCAAAAAAAAACTGAACGAAGTCAATACTTACAGGTTCAAATTTCAGGTTTAAGAATTTGTAAGACTTTAACCTCTTCCTCCCTACCATATTTGATGGAAAATTTTGATCTAACACGTGTAAGTGCAACATGTGCTCTTGAGATCTGATAGAATGTGGACGTGTGCGGTGGAGGAAGTTAGTCTAAGTTTATTGGTCCCTATTGATATTGATCTGGTTCCTCACTTTAGGTAGTGCTCTTTTTGTAAAGGTACCAGCTCTCAACTCCACACCTTCACCTTTGAAGTAACAACCCACTGCTTTGAATCGGATTCTGGCTAGTACATGGCCGGTGACCCCTATCCTTTTCATGCGTAGGACTTGGACTTTGTCGTCTGCAAAAGTCTATCCGGTACCTTATTAGCTTGTAGAAATTTGCAATTAGCTTCATGCATTTATGACTAGAGGTAAGTTTCTTGAGTCAGATATTAAAGATGTTAAAGCTTGTAAATTTATACATCTTTTTTCCATTTTACTTTGAAAAACTCTTTTTATTAGACTAAACTTTGCAATTTGCACGTAGTCATGAATCGTGTCCTCTCCCCGTTGTTTATAGGAGCAAATCTCAATGCCCTGGATCATCAACATAGCAATGTTTCCAATACAAGAAGGTCAATATGTTACTCCCTCCCTCCGTCTCACAAAATTCGATCACTTTTTTCATGCATATTAAGGTTTTATGTCATATAATTTGTATTTTTCATTCTACTCTTTATAGAGAGGAGAGGAAGAAAATGAGTCAAGAGAGAAAAAAACAAGTTAGAGGAATGTTAATGTGGAGAGAAATATAGAATAAAAAAGTGTAAGAAAAAAAGATATGAGAGAGAAAATGAGTTGATGGAGAGTTAAATGTGAAGAGAAAAATAAAATAAAAGGATAAATATGTAAAAATATTTACAGAAACTTTCTTAATTTGAAAGTGATCAATTTTTGTGAAACAGTTCAAAAAAAATGATCAATTTATGTGAGACGGAGAGAGTACTAGACAATGTTTATGCATGCAGGGGCAAGGGTATACAAAACACAACATAGTAGCGCTTATATGTACAAGGGGTGTCTTTGGAGTCCCGAATCACCAATGAGCAGAAAAAAATCATCCAGCACCTCGTACATAGGAGTCGATTTCACTCAGCACCCTATGCTTCTTATTTTGGCACCCATCATATCGGGTTTTTAAAATTTTGGTGCCCAGCACCAAATGACGGTCAAGATGGCTTTTGACTACACGTCCGCTAGTTTTTTAAGGGCAAATGTATCTTTTTGTCTGTTAAATCCATCTTGCATCCACATGAGCTCTAAATGGCACCAATAATTAACACTCGAAGCCCTCCATGTCATTTCACCGTTCTTCTCTTCCCTAACTAATCATCTTTCCACCCCTCACAACCCACCCACCCCACAACACCTGGCCCTTCACCCCGGCCTACCTCTGTCGCTGCTACCAACGCATAACACGCCATACTCCCCAACGTGTTACCACCTCATGCCCCACCCACAACCCCTCTCTCAGCCCCGCCCATTGCACTTTACACACTGCCACCACATGAAAACCATAAACACACATGCACATAAGGATCAGCCCACCACTACTCCAGGCACCACCATCATTAGTCACCACTCACCACCATTGGTGTTGCGTGAACTTTTTCTCCGGTGAACTCTTAGTTTTTATGGATTCAGAAGCCGCTATTGATGCACTAAAAGAGAATTGCCCATTGATGTTCATATCCCGGCTACTTGAAAAGAAAAAATTCTGTATTGTCTCTCTCTCACACCCAATTGATTATGAGATTTTGTATTTAAAGAATGTACAGGATAATGGATAAGGATGATACAATCTTTTGAATACAATTTTGAAATGCAAATTCTATCCTAACTAATCAGGATTGCAGCTTAATCTATACAAAATCTCTTCTGATCTAATACACCCCCTCAAGATGAAGGGGGTCGTGAGAGAACCTTCAGCTTGCCAGAAAGAAAACGGTGTCGGGAAGATGATAAGCCTTTGGTAAAAATATCCGCAATTTGGTCATGGGTAGATATGAACTGAACATTTAGTTCTTTTTGACGAACCTTGTCACGAACGAAGTGAAAATCAATCTCAATGTGCTTCATTCAAGCATGGAACACGGGGTTGGCAGATAGATATGTGGCACCGATATTGTCACACCAGAGAATGGGAGATTGATGAAGAGGATAACCAAGTTTAGTAAGAAGAGAGCGGAGCCACGTGAGCTCAGAGGCACAATCTGCAAGGGCTTTATATTCAGCCTCGGTCGAAGAGCGAGCTACAGTACGTTGTTTACGAGAAGACCAAGAAATGAGATTACCACCGAGATATATGGCAAAGCCCCCGGTGGATTTACGGTCGTCAACGTTGCCAGCCCAATCAGCGTCAGTAAAGGCTTGCACATCCCAAAAGCAAGAACGAGTAAACATAAGACCATAATCAATTGTGCCGCAAAGATATCGAAGAATGCGTTTGACATAAGTCCAATGAGTATCAGTCGGAGAGTGCATGTATTGGCATGCCTTATTGACAGCAAAGGCAATGTCAGGTCGGGTAAGAGTTAAATATTATAAGGCACCAACAACGGATCTATAGCGTGTGGGCTCAGAGAAGGGAGCACCCCCTGGCACAGATGATTTTTGAGGAGTAGAGACAGGAGTAAGGACAGGTTTGGAATGAGTCATACCAGCTTTTGAGATAAGGTCAGTGATAAAGCAGCGTTGAGATAGAAACAAGCCAGTCTGAGCATAAGAAACTCAATGCCTAAGAAATAGTGAAGCGGACCAAGGTCTTTGATGGAGAATTCAGAGCACAGAGAGTTGATCAAGGACATTATTTGAGTAGATGAGTTCCCAATGACAATGATGTCATCGACATAAACTAATATATATATATATATATATATATATATATATATATATATATATATATATGATAGTGCCAGAGAGATTGAGCACAAAGAGTGAGGGATCTGTCTGTGAAAGAGCAAAGCCTAAAGAGACAAGAAAGGTGGAGAGACGATGGAACCAAGCACGTGGTGCTTGTTTAAGGCCGTAGAGAGAGCGATGGAGTTTACAAACATGGTGAGGATGAGATGGATCTGTGAAACCAGGGGGTTGGTGCATGTAGACCTCTTCGGCAAGAAAACCATGTAAGAAAGCGTTGTTGACATCAAGTTGAGTTAAGGACCAGCCACGATTGACAGCGATGCTAAGGATAGTACGAATCGTGGTATGCTTGACCACTGGACTGAATGTTTCCTCAAAATCCACACCATGCTGTTGGTGGAAACCTTTAGCGACCAATCGAGCTTTATAACGTTCTAAAAAACCATCAGCCTTTTTCTTTACCCGAAACACCCATTTGCAACCCACAAGATTCATATGAGGATGATGAGGAACAAGGGACCAAGTACCGTTACGGAGGAGTGCATTAAATTCTTCATTCATGGCATGTCGCCATTCAAGATGCTTTTGAGCTTGAGAGTAACAAGTAGGTTCTAGGAGAGTAGTGGTTTCATAGAGGGATGCAAAGGTTTGTTTAGGTTTGGGATTCTTGCGTAAAGTCATAGGATGAGTGCGGGTAGGGTTAAAAGAGGTGGTAGGGGGAGGAGGGTGAGGGATAGCAGATACCGAAGGTACAAGTGGGGGTGATAAGATGGAAGGAAGGTGAGTTTGAGTGGAAGTTTGAGAGGGAGGTGACATGGCAACAGGTGATGTACGTAGAGAGGATGGAAGACGAGTGGGAGCAAGAGCCCATGGTTGAGATGGTAGTGAAGGAGCAGGGGGGTGAGCCAAGAAGTGATGAACCAGTGAAGGGGTAAGTGAATTCATCGAAGACAACATGGCGAGCAATATATATTTTACGAGTCGGAAAATGAAGACAGCGGTAACCTAAGTGAGTTGGACTGTAGCCAAGAAAGACACAAGGAGCAAAATGGTAGTTGATTTTATGCGCATTACAGGGGCGTAAATGTGGGTAACATAGGCATCCAAAGATTTTAAGGAACCAATAATTTGGCGGAGACCCGGAAACAAGTTCAAAGGGGGATTTGTAGGTTGACACTTTGGACGGCATTCGATTGATTAAAAAAACAGTTGTTTCAAAGGCAAAATCCCAATAAAGTTGTGGCACCGACGCATGAGCCATAAGAGCGAGACCAGTCTCAACAATGTGACGATGACGACGCTCCACCGCCCCTTGTTGTTCATGAGTATGGGGACAGGAGCGGCGGTGAATAATGCCAATTTGAGAAAAAAAAAAAGTACTGAGTTTGCGATATTCACCGCCCCAATCATTTTGGATTGCTTTGATTTTACGCGCAAATTGGCGTTCCACCATGACTTGTAATTGCTTAAAAATATGAAAGACATCATATTTACGAGCAATAGGATAATACCACATAAATTTTGAGTAATCATCAAGAAATAGCACAAAATAACGAGATCCATTCAGAGAAGAAATTGGAGCCGGTCCCCATACATCGCTGTGAATTAAATCAAGAAAATGCGAGCTACGAGATTTGTAACAGGCAAGGTACTCCGAGAAGCTTTTCCTAGTTGACATGAAGAACAAAGAGTCTGAAGCTTACAACTTGTGCATGACAATTTATTTTCGAAGATGATTTGACATAGGACACGTGCATGAGGATGACCAAGACGCCGGTGCCAACCATCTGCGGTAGTATGAACAGCAGAAAGAGCAGTAGGGCTGGAGGAAAGAGATGATGGATGAACAACATTGAGACAGTACAAACCATTTTTACTCAGTCCGCGAAGAAGAGTAGCCCTCGTGACCTGATCCTTGACCAAAAATAGTTAGGATGGAATTCAAAGAAGACATTGTTGTCTTTAGTAAATTGCTGGACAAAGAGTAATGACTTAGAAAGAGAAGGAACATGGAGAACACGAGACATATAAAGAGGAGCAGAAGAAGTGTGAATTAGAGACTTGCCTATGTGAGAGATTTGGAGGCCTTTACCATCGCCAACATGGAGCTGATCATGGCCTTCATATGGCTGTGCAGAGGTAAGCGAATGCAAGTCAGGAGAGGCATGATGAGTTGCACTTGTGTCTGGAAACCACTAAAAATCTTCAGGAAATGTGTCACTAGAGTGGCTTGTGTAGTAAGCAACTGGTTTAGAAGTAGCAGAATTAGGATTTGAGGGGTTTTGGCAGTAAAAACTGTCATGAGATGTGGTATTGCAAAACTTGCAATATCTCGGGCGATGGTTGAATCTGCCACCATGAGTGCCGCCACCATGAGGTTGAAAAGGCTCACTGTTACGACTTCCACGACCACGGTTGTTACGATAAGACCCGTTGCCACGACCGCCTTGACGATGATTGAAATGGGTGCTAGAGGAATGAAAAGTAGAGTTGGGGTGAGAATTGCGGTGAGAGAGATGGGCAGAGGGCTGGGTATCAGGGATAGATGAAGAATTAAGTTGAAGTTTGGTTAGATTCTCGGAATGCAAGAATTCATGACTGAGAAGAAAGGAATGAAGTTCAGAGAACAAAACAGGTTCAGTCCTAGCACTGAGAGTGGTGACAAGATCTTTGAAATCTGATTTCAATCCACGAAATACATAAACGTTGAAGTCTTCGATAGAGATTGGTCTACCGGCGGCAGAAAGCTCATCAGAGATAGATTTGGCCCGTTGAAGATAGGCGAAAACACTCTCATCCTTTTGATCGAGTTCATGAAGGTTTTTATGGAGGCCAAGAATCCTTGTGTTCGACAGAGAGTTAAGAGATCTCTCGAGGACCTGCCATAGATCGCGACTGGTGTCGCAGCCAACAACAAGGGGGAGAATTTCTTCTGAGAGAGAAGAAAGTAACATGCTCAAGATTGCAGAGTCTTGACGGTGCCAAGGCAAAAATTCAGGATTAAGAATTGGCGTTGTTTCACCTGCGGGAACAAGGTGCTTCGACGGAGGAGGAGTAGCGCCATCAACAAACCCAAAAAGGTCTTGACTGCGAAGGTAGGGCACAAGCTGCATGCGCCAGTAGAGGTAATTTTTGGTGGTGAGTTTGAGAGAAATATAATGGTGGGCTTGAGAAAGAATTGGAGAGGGAGAGGTGGAGTTAACAGAAGAGGAAGATATGCTGGAAGATGCCATGGGAAAGGAAAAAAGAAAGGTAAGTCATTGGGCAGAAGGCTCAGATACCAACTTGAAAAGAGAAATTTTGCATTGTCTCTCTCTCACACCCAATTGGTTGTGAGATTTTTGTATTTAAAGAATGTACATGATAATGGATAAGGATGATACAATCTTTTGAATACAATTTTGAAATGCAAATTATATCCTAACTAATCAGGATTGCAGCTTAATCTATACAAAATCTCTTCTGATCTAATACGGCTAATGAAAATACCGTGACAAGCAAGCCAAACTCATGAACCTACCAACCTCTTGTACATTTTTGCAGCTAATCCTATATTTTTTGCTCAAACACCCTTTTCTTTTTATATTTGTTTGCAAGCCTGCACTTTGGAAAGCTGTAGAGTTCTGACACGCAAGACAGATTATTGTTTGTGACACACTGAAATTCACTAGTTGAGGAGTAAAGGGCCAATGAAGAAGCTATATATCCATGGCAGATTAGCTTATGAGTTATGATGCAGCAACTCTCATAACTCATCTGGGACATCAGAAAACTTGTCCAAAGTACTCCTAACTAGGGCTGTATAAGAACCGAGTTCGAGCTGAACAAAAGTATATTCAAACTCGTTTGTTTAGTTTCAGGTCATGTTCGTGTTCGTTTAATCTTCAAATTTTTCTTTGAATTCGTTCGCGATTCGTTTCACAAGACTCCTGTTCATCTCGAGTTCGTTCATTTATTTATACAAACCGAACTGGAACTTAAAAACTCGTGTTCTTGTTCAGAACAATTATTTCCAAACCAAAACTATACCTTACTTGATCTAATTGTCTAACTGATTTTAAGACTTCAAAGTTTAAACTAATTTTTACTATAATTAAGTTATATAACTTTTGGGTTTGAAACATATTATAATTAAATTATTATCCAGACGAGCTATTCACGAACACTTTAGAATGTTCATACTCGGCTTGTTTAATAAACAAGCTCTAATATTTTGTTCATATTCAGTTCGTATATTATAGAAAATAACATAAACGAGTTCTTTGGGGAACGAATCACGAGCAGTTCATGAACAACTCAGTTCATTTATAGCCCTACTCCTAACATATAATTGCATATAGCATTTGACTTGTTGGTATTGGGTTGATGTCGGCAAGTG
Source organism: Escallonia herrerae (assembly GCA_033070095.1). NCBI lineage: Eukaryota > Viridiplantae > Streptophyta > Magnoliopsida > Escalloniales > Escalloniaceae > Escallonia > Escallonia herrerae. Next base: position 31,636 of record JAVXUP010001402.1, read on the forward strand.
CTCTGGAAGTGGTCCTTCTTGTTCATCGACTGTGGCAGCCCGCAGCCTGCTGTGTTCTTAATTGGCCTTTTATTGTTCGGCCAAATGCTTCTAGTCTTTGATTTCCTTCGACTCTTGCTAATGTCCCTTACTTACCTCGCCATAATGCGTTCTTTAATAAGATTCTTTCGACTTACTTTAGTCAGATGATTCGGCCACCCTTCACATGATTAGGAACATTTACTGCTACAATGTTAAATGATGCTCCCTCCGTCCCTAAAAGAGTGATCCATTTGACTTTGCACGTATATTAAGGATTTATGTTATATATTATGTGTCTTTCTCATTTTACCCTTTAGAGAGGGAGGAAGAGAGTAAGTCATGAGAAAGAAAAATAGTTGGTAGAGTATTAAATGTGGAGAGAAATAGAATAAAAAAATGTAAAGTGGTGGGTTAGGAGAGAGAAAATGAATTGGTAGAGAATTAAATGTGGTGAGAGAAATAGAATAAAAAAGTATAAAAAGGGTAAATATGTAAAAATACATACAAAATCTTTCTTAATTTGGAAGTGATCAATTTTGTGGGACGATTTAAAAAAGAAATATGATCAGTTTTTTAGGGACGGGGGAGTATATATTAACAGTTAGTGATTATGGGTATAAATTTTAACAACGACAAATTTGTTTTGGTGACAATTCACTAAAACTGTTATTGCAAAGATTATAAAGCAGAGGATCATCCCCTCATGGTCTATATTACTCAAGCCCATTGGCGGGGCACAATTTGCCACTGATGCACTATCAAGAAAACTTATTTCCATTTTGTGCATAGCTTCAACCCTGGGCTTCGATTTGGAAAAGAAATATGTTTTAAAATATTGGACAAAGTACGTGACGGATCCGTTACACTTAGTGTTGCGTATCATTTTCTTTAATGTGTTTCATTTTTCATGTCCTTTTTAAAGCATGGAAAAGATTCCTTTCTTGAAAATAAAGAAAAAAAATATGTTTACTTCTTTGTTTACCAATTTTTGTAGTTTCTAAAGCATCTAATCAAATACCCATGGGGAAAATGTAAAGACGCCTTTGTTTGAATAACAATCTTCAACACATCAGAGTTGCAACAAAATAATATTCGAATTTGATGTTTTCAGAATAAAATTTTAAAGTGATAGCGAACAAAAAGAAAACTAAATTTGACAAATAAGAAAACAACGAAAATATCCAAATTGATGACGTAAAAAATGGCCACAAAAGTTACAGTAAAATTTAGTCCTTTAAATTCTTGTAAATTAAACAATAAACTCTACTTGAAGCCCGATTGACGCGGCACCCATATATTCATTTTTTTTTTCTAAGCAAATTTTATTATATAACATTACCTATTACAACATAAGGTGATATCCAAACGATTACTCCTGGAACAACTAAGACAAACAAACCTAAACAGATGGTCCTTGAAAGTGGCAAACATGACCTTAGAGGAAAGCAAAGTAAATATAAGGGCTACCCGTATTTGGGATTACCAAATTAAGAGGTAGCCAGGGACGGAAAAATGCAAGGAACCCTAGCTCCCACTGAAACAAGGGCAAGAGCCATGAGCCGCATTTTTGGCAGTTTACATCGGAGCTCCAAAAGTTGAATGATCAAACCAACCAAATTTATAATTAAATGACCAAAATTTCTTACCATATGACCAATGGTATTTGTAGTTAGTCCAATTAAACTGCCTATGGTTTCTTGAGACATGTCTGGTTTACTAAAGTCACTGCATTTGGTGATTTGGCAGCGAATCTAGTAAATTTCTAACTATATACTTTAGTGCAAATAGTCCTTGAGTTATAGCCAATTATGACCTTTTCTAGCCTAATATTTAAAGCATGTGGATACTCTTGAAATTAACTACTTGAATTAAAAAACATAAAAAAAAAAACATATAGAGCAGATAACTACCCAATAGGCCATGTATGGTTCCTGATAAATTATAAATTGGTTGCTTTTCTATTTTCTAAAATCTCTCTCGCGTGTGCCATGAAAAATAATTTTAAAGGATACCAATTTATATTTGCGAAGCCCTTTCAGATTTTATTCTAAATTTTGACTCCTAAATTATGTTTACTGTATTTAAAATGCAAGAACATGCCCTTATTTTGGATAGAAACTTCATGGCACTGTTCTCAAATTGGATCATTCGAAAGTAAAATTGCGAGGATTGCAAACAATACACGTCGCTTGACCTTATTCTCAGCCATGAAGTTGAACCGGAACATTCTCCACGACTTTGTCATAACATTTTAATGATAATGCTAGTCTTTGTCATGAATATATTGATTTTCATTTTCAAAAACCACTAGTGTTACCTGTGGTAGTGACCTAAAGTCTTTTTTTTTTTCAAGCACTCGTCTCTCCCTCAAAAAGAAAGCACCCTCGACGCATGGTGGCACTGTAACCTGTCGTAGAAGCTGGTCCGGCATTGCGAGCGATGGCAGTGAAGCATGCTACTGTGCCTAGGCATGGCCATACTGCCGATCACAGGGCTTGGGTCATGGCAAGACCGGTGCCAGGTTGCATGGACGCGATGACGTGGCTGGTGCTTATCTAGTTCCTGGTTGTTGATCTGATCCAACAAAAAATATATACCCCTTCATCCCTCATAAATTAATTATATTTTCTTTGTGAGTTGTCTCACAAAAATTACTTACTTTCTAAATTAAGAAAGATTCTTTAAGTATTTTTTTTTTCATATTTACCATTTTTACACTTTTTTTATATAATTTCTCTCACTACATTGAATTCTCTATCAACTCATTTTTTCTCTTCGACCCACTTTTTTATATTATTTCTCTCTCCACATTTAATACTCCACCACCAGTTTCTTTCACTACATTGAACTTTCCATATGTATATATTTCTATTACAATTACCAAAATTACTTGAACATTCTCCACAGTTTTATCATGTCTTATAATAACATGGTCATAGTTTTTTTTTTCTTTTTTCTTTTTTGGCGCTAAAGGGTATCCCAGATCAGTTTGCAAATCAGTCGATTAGAAAATGTATGCTCAGTCTTATTTGTTAGTCCTATATCACACATAATTTGACCAACTTTTTTTTTTTTGCATGCAGATTAAAGATTTAAGTGATATATTATGTATTTTTTATTATACCCTTTAGAGAGAGGAATGAAAAAAAGTGGGTCAGGAGAGAAAATGGGTTGATAAAGATTTAGATGTCGAGAGAGAAATAGAATAAAAAACTTGTAAATATGTAAAAATACTTACAGAATCTTTCTTAATTTAGAAATGAACAATTTTTGTAAGACATTCAAAAAAAAATATGATTAATGTTTATAAGACGGAGAGAATAGTATATACGAAAAGTAACATGTTCTCGTCTGCGTACATAGAAAATTTTAATTTGACTTCTCACAAAAAGTTTATATTTTTCACAAATTTTCACAATAATTTTGCAATCACTAAAAGCAAAATGAGCATAGATGTCAAATGCCTAGTCTGGGCAGAGATGTACCTGAGTCTAGCCAGCCCCAAAGATTTAACATCTTCCCAACCAACGAATGTGGACGCTTTGACGTCCACATACTACCTTAATCCCAACCACACGACCATCCAAGTCTACGCCTAAATGCTAGAAATCCATTGACTAATGATCCAACCATTACGGCCCACAAAGAAAAGGAGTCCGGTTTCCTTTTTCTTCCCTTTTGACTTTTCAGATTAACTTTTGGATAATTTTGCCTGACCCACATGAGATTTGTCCATGGTTTCACCTAGTACCCTAGGGTTTCGATATTACTACACAATACCCTGGGGTTTACTTCTATCTTTAATTGAGTCCGTTGGTACAGCCATCTATTTTCAATGACAATGATTCTCATATGCCTCTTTTGAAGGGAATGTGGTGTTAATGCTAACTATGATTCAAATAATTGTGAATAGCAAAGAATATTGAGTTTGTATACTTGAAAACATGTACGAGTTCATAATCAACTCTGAATCAATTCGCAATCATGACAACGCATAACGTGACTAATAAGTCACATCATATATATATCACTAGTAGTCTAAAAGGAATGACAAACTAGCTATTGCATGTCGCCTAGCCTTCTTCCTTTATATTGGTTGTTTGTCGGAATTACTTTTCATTATGCCAGACGCGCACAGTGAAGATATAGACGGCTGAATCACGATCGACCGCAAGTACCTAAAAGTATACCACAATTAGGTGTCACATGGTGGAAATCGAAACCTAGGATCCTATGTGAAACCATTGGCAAACCTCAGGGGGCTAGGGTGTAATTAATCCTTGACTTTCTAGTCTTCAACACAGACGTGAAAATGAATGGCATCTTTGTGATATCTGTCAACTCCTTGAATTCCCTTCTTGTGTACCATACGAAACCTACAAAAGAACTAGAAAACCTCTGCCTTAAATGATCAGAAAATTTTAAGATCTTTGTCCTCAACCAGAGCTTTTTTATTTACCAAACAGCCTGTCTCTTCTTCTGGGCATGGCTTTTCTTTCCATTTTGGTATGAATTGCAAGTTTTCAATCCTGAAATGAAACCAGATATCGTGGCTGCAAATATTTTCCTCATACACTGAACCTGGAGGGCTTAAGGCTCATCAGGTGGGGTTCTTTCTCTTTTCTTCTCCTTCGTCAGTTCTATTCTTGATCATGCATGGAGTAAAATTTTTCTGGTGTATGGTATTTGTCTATATGTTGTCCTAAATTCCAAGGCCCATTGAGTGGTCGGAAGAAAAGGTGCGGTGTTACTGATTCTGGGTTTGCTTTTTAGCTTAAGAACGTGTAGTACGTATGTGGTATGGTTTTCAAGTTCTTTTAACCTCACGTTTGTGAATGTGTCACGTAAAGTTGGGCTGGTGTCATTATAGCGTCCACTATGGATGGCTTTCATTTGCACTTTCATGGTTTTGTCTCCGAAAAGATATGGTACGGTCCAGTCGGCGAGACTCCTGCCATTATGGGATTTGGCTAGACATGCACGCTATACATTTTTATAAAGAGGCTACTACCTCTAGGCGGTAGATGAATACGACGGTATCTTTTTTTTTCCCTTGAAGTTGTGGGACTAAGTGTAAACTTGTATGAAGAGATTTTAGAGGCTATACTGTTCAGATACTCAAGAAATAGAATATGGTTTCAGACAAATATGTTTGAGGACTCCTAAGAATGTTTTAGTTGTTTTTTGGGTCTGGATTCCTTTCCTTGATGAATGTTCTTAACCTAGCATCACATGCTCCATTTCTACCTCATTGAATTTTCGTCATAATCAAACGATTTTGTTGAGTAACTAACAGTGTTAATTAAGGCAGTTCAATCCTTGAAAATAACGTTCTTCATTTAATTTAATGAGGAGAATTGTATTAATAATAAGAGTTTACGCTGACATACAATCGAGCAGAATAAAAATTACAACCCAATCAAAGACAACAAATACTAAAATCCTCTTATAAACTAAACAACTAACCCATAGATCCACCACCTCCGATGGGCAGGCGACGCATGCTGGGTATTATCGTTTTGGCTGTACAGGCTAATGATAACGTTCAGGTTCCTGATAATGTAATTAAGCTTCTTTTGCATAAGTTCAGCTCATTTCTGTCAAATTTAGTATTGGTTTGTTTGATTGAAAATCCACGTATCAGGCACCACCAACCTTAGGTGACTGTCTCACTGCAGGCTTACATAGAATGGGAAGATTTCTTAGGCATTGAACCTAATCTTATACTGTATCTCCCACCAGACTAAGTAGTTAAAGCGGCTTATTGCACAATGACCAAGAAAAACTATGTTTCACTAAGAAGCTCGTTGAGATGGTATCTCATTTTTATTTAGTTTTGCATTTTTAACCTGTTACTTAAAAACAAGAAAAACGTAGCAGATTCTGGTTAACCTATGAATTTCCCTTCGGTGTTATGATTATGAGGAGGAAGATAGGATCTTATCCTTATGAAATTCTAAAGTCAACACCCCTTGAGAACTTATTTTAAGCCAAGGCAGAGGTAGTGCAGAATGATAGTTTCACTCCAGTGCATCAACTACTGCTAATAAATGATGCAGGAGTGTTCAGGTCAAAATTGAAGTTTTCCTGCACTTAAACATTAAGTATGTAACCTGGAAGAGATCTAGGTTCATGTTTCATTGTTGTTATTCATCCTCTCCCCATGCTTGGGAAGTTTGACCTGCAAGGTCTTTCATAATCTATTAATAGCCTCACATAGATCCTAAGAGTTTAACATTGAAGCTTTGCATTTTTTTCCCATTCACCTTGTCAATGTTAGCTTTAATTATCTGATTGCCAGCTGGGAATTCTGGTATGTTCTTCGATGTCAGCTTTTTTTTTTTTTTGGGACATCAACTTCATAGTTAAGTTACCAGATATTTCCTCTATTTTTCTGAGAAAATTACGGCTTATCGTTGTTTAACAAACATGATTAGGATTTTCTTTTAAATGAGATTACAAATTGTGATTAGTGGGAGGAGCAAGACATTTTTCTCATACAAGAAAGAAATGTGGAGCTAGTGCAGTATTTAAATTTTTGCACCAAGGGTATACTTGAAATCAGCATCTTGTTTCCTCGTTAACTCGTTCTCTCTATAGGTGAACTAGAACACTCCGTTATGGGTAACTACAGTGATGAGGAGCTAGCACGGGATGGGATGGACACAAGAAGCTTGTCATCCTCACGAAATCAGGCACAAAACTTCACCTATATTCACAAGGTTGGAGTTCCCCCAAGGCAAAACCTCTGGAAGGAAATCAAAGCCACCATGAAGGAAACATTTTTTGCAGATGATCCTTTGCGTCCCTTTAAAGATCAAACCAAGTCTCGGAAGTTTGTCCTGGGCATGCAGGCCTTATTCCCCATTCTTGAGTGGGGAAGAAGTTACAATTTTAAAAAGTTTAGAGGGGATCTCATTTCTGGATTAACAATTGCTAGTCTCTGCATTCCTCAGGTCGAGTAGACACTTCGACTCCATGTGAATACAAATAGAATCTAAATTCTAATCCACTCTAACACATAATTAACTTGTAAAACAGGATATCGCGTACGCAAAGCTTGCAAATTTAGATCCTCAATATGGACTATGTGAGTTTTGATACTATTCATCCTTTTATTTTTCAAACAAGTCTGTTTGTGATTTTATGACGATAAATATCCATCTTTCTTTGTAAACTTTTTCAGACTCCAGCTTTGTTCCGCCATTGATATATGCCTTTATGGGTAGTTCACGAGATATAGCGATTGGACCAGTAGCCGTGGTGTCACTCTTGTTGGGTACTCTGCTTCAGAATGAGATTGACCCCCATACAAATGCAGCTGATTATAGGCGTCTAGCATTTACGGCTACTTTTTTTGCTGGGATCACCCAGGCAACCCTTGGGATTCTCAGGTAACAGGAGACAAGCCACTTCTTGAAGCGGATTTTCTCCAAAAGGTAGATGCAGGATCTTTCTAGGACACGTCAGGCTGTAGCGTCGTAGGTCCAGCCCCTCGTGTTTGTATCCTATGACCATTTGAAGGGTAAATGGAAGATCCTCATTTTATCCTTAACTGGGGAGGGTAAATGGAAGATCCTGATAAAGCTAGAATAGTTCTTCATCATATAACAAAAATTAATTTTGCTTTTATCTCCCTCTCAGGTTGGGTTTCTTAATTGACTTCCTATCCCATGCTGCTGTTGTTGGTTTTATGGGTGGAGCTGCCATAACAATTGCCCTCCAACAGCTCAAAGGTTTTCTTGGCATCAAGAAATTTACAAAGAACACTGATATAATATCTGTTATGCACTCAGTATGGGGTTCAGTCCACCATGGAGTAAGCTCTCAATCCTCTTCTTTCTGGCAGAACTGTGTAGATAACTTTCTGGTTGTCATGTGAAGAGAAAGCTGCGTTCATATATCTCTAAATGCTAAGCTAATCATCCTCTACAATTTTCAAATTTGGCAGTGGAACTGGCAGACTATAGTCATTGGAGCAACTTTTTTGGCTTTCCTTCTTTTTGCCAAGTACATAGTAAGACTCCCTATTCTTATCTATACAAACAAGCATTTCATTTTTCTCCACGGCTCTTACATGATTTGTGAACAGGGGAAGAAGAACAAGAAATTCTTCTGGGTACCAGCAACTGCACCACTAATTTCTGTTATACTATCGACCCTTTTTGTGTATATTACCCATGCAGAGAAGAAAGGTGTTGCAATTGTAAGAACTTATTCATCTCATACTCTCTCTTTTTGCTTTCTAGGAATTTTAGTTCTTACACAAACTGATTGTGGATTGATGTCTCCAGGTGAGACACATAGAAAAAGGAATTAATCCCCCATCCGCCAATGAAATACATTTCACTGGTGAATATCTGGCAAAAGGTTTCAAAATTGGTGTTGTCGCTGGCATGGTTGCCTTAACGGTGAGGCAGTTTATTTGTTTTTTAGGGTGATCTATTTTCAACTATTGATCTAACGATGGCCGGGATGTAATCTGTTATCAGGAAGCCGTTGCCATTGGAAGAACATTTGCTTCCATGAAGGACTATCAGCTGGATGGAAACAAGGAAATGGTTGCACTGGGAGCTATGAATGTCATTGGCTCGATGACATCCTGCTATGTGGCAACAGGTAAGAAGGAATTACAGATAGGACCTTAACCTTATTCCAGCTTTTGAAAGATTATACATCCTACTTGTTTTATGCCCTGCATATTATATAAAGGCACAGAATTGTGGCCATATTACCCTGCCTGTTAAAGAAAGTCAAAGTAATGGCATACAACTTACATTTCATACTTTGCAGGTTCCTTTTCTCGCTCGGCAGTCAATTACATGGCTGGCTGCCAAACTGCAGTATCTAACATTGTGATGTCCTGCGTTGTATTCCTTACGCTGGAATTCATCACACCTCTTTTCAAGTACACCCCCAACGCGATTCTGGCTTCGATCATTATATCTGCAGTGATCGGCTTAATTGATTACGAGGCAGCAATTTTGATCTGGAAGATTGATAAATTTGACTTTGTTGCTTGCATGGGAGCCTTTTTTGGAGTGGTTTTTGCCTCGGTTGAGATTGGCCTCTTGATTGCAGTAAGGAATTGAAACTAACCTAGTGTCACTGTAATTGGTTTCAATGTTTTTTCTCACGTTTTCCTTATGATAGGTATCAATTTCCTTCGCGAAAGTCCTCCTACAAGTGACAAGGCCGCGGACTGCCATGCTTGGAAGGATCCCCAGGACAAGTGTTTACAGGAACGTCGAACAATATCCAGAGGCAACTAAAGTTCCGGGCATTTTGATTGTGAGGGTTGATTCTGCAATTTACTTTTCAAACTCCAACTACATAAAGGAAAGGTACATACTGACTTGTCTTCAGTGACCTCCCAAGTCGACAAAATTATAGGAGCATCATATGCTGCGTCTCCCTTTAAAGTTTTAGTAATTCTAATCCCAAACTCAACCTTCTTGCAGGATATTGAGATGGTTGAATGATGAGGAAGAGAAATTGAAAGCTTCAGTCCTACCTAGAATTCGATTTTTAATTGTTGAAATGTCACGTAAGAAATGCGTACCCAGTTCAGGAATCTTTAACCACGCAGTTATGGTGCTTTTCTACTCTTAAGTTAGTTATTCTCATCATGCTTATTCGTTGCAGCTGTTACTGACATTGACACCAGTGGCGTCCATGCCTTAGAAGAATTGCACAGGAGTCTCCAAAAGAGAGATGTTCAGGTAACTGAAAGGCCCCATTTGGATACCCTTCTTGTTTTCTGTTTCTGTTTCATGTTTGTTTTCTACATGATGAGCTTCACTGTTTGTCATTTTTGCTTTTTATCCGTGAAATTTCTTGTGGAAACGACTTCTGATCAGAGCGCTAATCTTGCCTTGGGAAAAAATGAATCAAAATGAAAGCACTTAACATTCGCTATTGACACATAAACCTGAACTTGGAAATGAACAGACTAACTAAGTGTTCCCAAGAAGGCCCTAACGTAGTCTGCACAGATGTACGAACTTCGATTTGTACATGACGGGAGCTTCAGTCCATTTTTCCTCCCGAATTGAATTTAAGATTTTTCTTAGTTCCTGAAAACTTACCTCACAAATCTCACTGATGTTCCACAGCTTGTTCTGGCAAATCCCGGGCAACTTGTGATTGAGAAGCTACATGCATCTGATTTGGTAAATCTGATCGGCGAGGAAAACATCTTTCTCACAGTAGCAGATGCCGTGGTAACCTGTTCAACAAAAGTTGTTCAAGAGGTTTGAGATGTAAGTATTTTGAAAGCTATAGAACCATAGATATAGCATGAAAAAATCAGCATACTTTATATGGTTAAAAAGAGAGGGCCCTGGTGTCCAGTTGAGTAGTGGTTGGTGGGGATCCTTATGGTAATGGTGTTATAGTGGAGTTTCAGCTGGAATTCCAATCCGAAGAGATAAAGTAGTGCAAGTGCGTATATGTATTAAATAAAAGTTTATTTGTTGAAGCATATAGCAGTGTTGATCAGATCTGACTTTCATCTCCTACATGTGTGCGTAAAGAGTTGCACAAGAAATCCTGAACGCTAACTTTGCAAAGAAAGTGGTTCTACATTTTGCTGGAGAAGCAATATTGAGCCGAAATTGGTCAGAGAAGAATCGTGGATTTTCCTGTGAATGCAGGTATTCTTAGTAACAGTGCCACGCTCCCAAGGCACCGATTCTCCAATAATTTTGCGCATGAACGACAACTTTTAATACATAAGGAAAGGTGCGTAAACTAGACATGACATTTTTGTCGAAAACCATCGTGTTCTAACCTCAGGAGGCGAACCGATATTTTTCCAAGTACCTTTACACCCAGATTTGAACAAGGAAAAATAGTAATGAACGTTTTGTGTCCCTCTGTTTCTCTCTTCTTGTCACTTGCTGCCTCTCTTCTCTTCTGACGCGGTGCAAACCTATGGCCGCCAGCACCAATTGTGGTCTGCACTTCTCTTGTCCAATTGATGCTAAAAGATCAAGAGGAAGCCGGATTGATTGATGCCATAATGAAACCTTGCGGTGCAACCCATTGATTAGTTGTGAGAACGTAGATGTTGCTTAAATGACAAGACAAAATAAGAAATTCTGTCAGAAAAAGTAGGGAAGCCGCTCAAAGATCAGGGAAAGTATCAAAAGGCAGTGGGTATAACCCGACAATTAACCGGAAATGGGGTCTCTTAAAGTAGCATTGAGCTCTAGAGTTGGCAGCTCAACTCCCTCAACAACCGAGGGACAACATGTCAAGCTAATGGGACAGTCAGCTGCAGTTGCCTCATTCCTCCTTTCCCACTACTATGAAAGGAGATGCATAACCGAAGCCTAATCAAAATCAATTTTGCAGCTTATGAACAAAGGATGACAAGTGGACGAAACTTCTGCCATTTATTGAATCCAGAAAGAGTTAACTATTTCCATTCTTAAAAAGTTCAATTATATAGTAAGCCTGATCGCACGAGTTCTGCGGGAACATATGGCTTTCTTAGACAGGAAAGAACAACAAGAAGTATTACACTCACATCAATGTGTCACTCATGACACAAGATCAAGAAAAATGCTTAAACAGAAAAGACATAAAACAGTGAGCTTAAAAGATCGGGGGGGGGGGGGGGGGGGGGGTGGAGGAAAGAAAAGCATAATCACATTCGGTATTCCACTTTGCTTCTTTACGTTTTACCCATGTGCATGACTTACAGTATCCAGCAGAGGCTAAGAACACGATTTTCAAATTATGTCGTTTAAAGAGTTGAATACAGTACATAACACCTTCTCCACAGCATTCCACTTTGTTTAAAAGGAGCTTTCTACATCGTGGAATCAGCTTTTGGGTTGCATCTCCTGTTCATTTTGTTAACTTGTGAGTTAAAAATATTAGCCAAGTTTGAAACCAAGAAGCGGGCATCCTACAGGTTTCCACCAGAGGTGTCAAAAGGGCTGGGCGGCCCTCGGGCTGGCCCGGTCCTCTCGATGAACAGAGATGGCCCTAAACAAATGGGCTTGGGGCCTGGGCTTGGACAAGGCCAAGAAATTCCAGGAAAAGCCCAGGCCCGGCCAGTTTCTTGCCCGAGCTGGCCCGGCCCGAAAAGCCCGGGTTTGGCTCGGTTTGGCCTGGATTTTCGGGCCAGGGCTTGGCCCAGATTTTGCCTGGTTTTAGGCCTCGGCGAACGTACTGGCAGTTGTTCTGGGATCAAGACCCTGAAAACAGGTGCTAAATATGGGTTAAAGATGAGAAGATTAAAAGAAAACGGTATATCAATCAAAGCAGACTAAACGTAGGAAGAAAAAAAAAAGCAGCCCGACCTGAAGGGCACGGCGTAAGGGTCTTGCGGGTCCTTTTGCAGGCTGAGCACCAAGCCAGGGGGTGTGTCTCCATACAAGCTTGCCATTGCAGCCAGCATGAACCTTGCTACCCCCAACTGCAAGTTCCACATACCACATATCAGGATGCATCTGACACAGGACAAATCCACCCGACTCGGCAACTCTATCAGCATGTCTACTCTTCAACACCCTGCCGCCTGTTTCACACTCGGAAACTAGCATCTTAACCTTTCCCAACGCATAAGCATTCCTAATCGGGTTTTGCAGCTTCTGCACGCCCGATGCAGCAGTATACTGCTGCAATATGTACTGTGCAGACGAAGTTTCCTGCAACAGTACAAGCCCAGATCAGAGCAATTTCACCAACACATTGGACCAAAAATCAACAAAGTTATAAACAACATATAGAAGAGAATTAAACTTGACCCCACCCATTTATTCTGTCAGCTAGTTGAAAAATATCAAGCTCATTGATCAAAGAATGGTATAACTTTTAATTGGGTCGCTTTTAGTTCATAACCATATTTCCATACTACGAAAGCATTACCTCACTTTTCCCACTTTTTCCAGCAGCCAAAGAAAGAATTAGAGGCTCAAAGTGCAAGACTCAACCATTCCAGGGACCTAACAAGCTCCCCATAGTAATGTCCGAAGTACTAAAGTAGTGCTCATAACCGCTCCTCTCGCCCAAGTTTAGGCAAAATTGACAAAACCCACGTCAACTAAACCAAATCCAAACTGCCAAAAACTTATTTGGAATTGTCTGAAGAGGAGAAACTGTATGAATACAATGCCACGGGAAAATATGAGTTAGTGTGCGTGTCTGTGTGTAAGAGAGAGAGCTCACAATAGGAGTGTCCTTGATGCTGAGGTGAGGCAACGGGTCAGTGGCGCAAACGTGAACCGGAGCCAGCGGCGCACCCATGACACCCAGCAGGAGCCTCAGATCAGAGCGCCTGTAGGAATTGGAAGCCATGGACGGGGCCCGAGACAGCTGGCCCTTCTTGTTGGCCAAATTAAACCGCGCCAAATCCGGGCCTAAAACAAGGAATTGGGAACCAAAAAATTAGCATGTATCAATCTCAATCAATTAATTTGATGTATTCTTATTGGCCATCGACGCAAATAAATAATATGGAGTTGGGAACCAAAAAAGAAAAAAAAATTGGGCTCGGGCCCGGGCCCGGCCCTAAATATTGGGCCTGGGTTTGGACTGGGCCCATATATGCAGATTTTAGGCAGGGCCCGACCCGTTTTCCAGACACCAGGCCCGGCACCGGCCCGTTTTCGCTGGAGGTCCGTTGGGCTTGGGCTGGGCCGGCCCAAGCCCAGCCCATTGACACCTCTAGTTTCCATCATGATTATAGCTAGCCAAATAGGAGAGACATGAGCAGGTTATTACCTTAGCTCCAGCCTCCGTGCGAACTACTTTTTTATGTTCCTAAAAGAAGATTGTAAAGGCCCGATTGATTTTTGAATTGACTGGGTGATGCTAAGGAATTAATTTTTGAATTGTCTACCAGATACAATGTTAAAACATCTAACTCAAAACAAATCGACAATGAAAAGATAGACGGACAAGACTTATGTATTTAAGTATCATTTATTAATTATCCAATAAAGATCATTTCTTCTTTGGTCTTCATGCGTGCTCTTGGCCTAAGGAATGCAGTGCCTCACATATATCAGTTACGCAGGTCTTTCTATAGTCGCCTTTAGTTGCTCTAGTCCATTAATTCACAATCAAGACTTCACATGGTAATGGCTTAGCCCACCAGTAGTGATTGGGTAACTAGGCTTGAGCTTTCAATTATTCAATCACTTTGCTGTTAAACTCGGCACGCTAGCCTTCAGATAGATCGCCGAGATAATTTGCCAGATCTTTAGAAATGTACTTTTATGACCCCTACCTTGTTTCACGCGTAAGACTTGTCTTTGACGTCTGCGAAAGTTTGTCTGGTACCTTATTAGCTTGGAGTAAATTGCAATTAGCTTCATGCATTTGTGAATAGAGGTAAGTTTCTTGAGAAGTCAGATATTAAAACTGATAGATAAGAAAACATTTAAACAAAAATTAAAGAAGTTAAAGCTTGTAAATTTATACAGCTTTGTCCATTTTACTTCTGAAAACCCTTTTATATTAGACTAAACTTTGGAGTTCACGCACACATTCATGAAATCGTGCCCTCGCCGCTATATGTAGGAGCATGTCGCAATGTCGTGGATCATCACGTAGCATTGCTTACAATATAAGAAAGGTCATTATGTTACTGGACAAGGTTCGTGCATAGGGGCAAGGGTATACACATCACAACATAAGTGAGAGCTCATATGTACAGGCCGTGCCACTTGACTCCGGAATCATCAACGATCTCTTACTTTTTAGAGAATCACCAGCCAGCCATTGATGCACCGAAAGAGAATTGCCCTTCGATGTTCATCTCCCCGCTGTTCAAAATGCCGCGACAAGACATACAAACTCATGAACCTCCCAACATCTTATACAATTTTGCAGCGAAATACTACAAATTCTTGCTCAAACACGCTTTCCCTTTCATATTCATCTTGCAAGTCTGCACTTAGGGAAGCTTTAGTCCTGACGGGCAAAACAGATTATTGTTTGTGACACAGTGAAACTCACTACTTGAAGAGTTATATGCTACAAACGTTAAGAAGCTATATATCCTTGGCAGATATCAGCTTATGAGTTGTGATACAGCAACTCTCATTACTCATTTGGGGCATCAGAATAACTCGTCCAAATGAAAATTGTGAGGAGAGTAGTACTCCTAGCGCATGATTGCATGTAGCCATTGACTTGTTGACCCGCAGCCTGCTGTGTTCTTAATTGGCCTCATGATTCTAGTCTTTGGTTTCCTCTGATCCTTGGGAATGTCTGTTTCTTACCTCGTCATAGTGTTTTCCACAATAAGAAACCCCCCCCCCCAATTCCCAACAACCCAATCCCAATAAGAGCCTCAGTTCTAATTGAAAATATTGCTAAATGCATTTTAGCAACCAATAATTGTCACTACAAATATTTTTCTGACAAAATGCCAATGTATTCATTCATCTTTAAGCAATGTAAACAGCGATATGTACATCTCAAAACTGAAAAACAAAACTATACATCTTACCATACTAACAACGTATACAGTTCATGCATCTATGAATATTGAATTGTTGAGCCCCCATGCTGCACATAGTTCTTTGTTTCATACATTTGGTGGTATTCTCCTCCAGCTACTCGCTCAATACTTCGCGCGCTGATGTATGACATAGAAGCATCCTTGAGGGTTAACTTAAGTCATAGATTATAATAGCAACAACTAGCTTACAGAGCTTAGCTCTTGAGCTTTTCCCCCCGAAGTTTTGAGCTGCATATTGTAGGAATTGATTTCAAGATTCAAAAGGAATCCTCATGTTCGTCATATCCAGTACAAGTCTCCATATTTCTTTAGCATATGAACATTGGATAAACAAATGATTTGTTGTTTCCTGCTTAAAACAAAGCACACATCTGTCATCCTGGAATAAATTCCACTCCTTTAGCTTGACCTTAGTTCTTAATCCATTATTGCATAGTATCTATAATATTGTGGAACATTTGGGAATGTGTCCACTAAACTAAACTAGCTTCCACCATGGAGCACAACTAGCTTTAGTTCTCAAGCAATTCCAGGCAAAATTTACGGTAAACATCCCATGGTTGCAGATCCCACGGTTGCAGATCCCACTGAATCTTATCCATCTGATCTGTCCTAGGTGGTGGTAGAGGGCTAAGAAAATTGTTAATATGGTGCAAAGCACGAGATCCTATTGTAGAAAGTCTTAATGTGTTGTCCACAATAATGTCTTCCACCTTGGCATTAATGTTCAGCCCAGAATCATAGCATATTTTATGGCCATACAACTTTATGAGACTTTCATCAGTTAGCTATTTATCCAACCGAAGCCAAGTATGTTTGTCATTGCCAACATGATATATGTACACAATTTCTGAACTTATTCTCTCAATTTCAATATCTTGTACCAAGTCCAGGAAAGAGTGACTGGTGGCCTAAAAGTCTAAATATGTTTTCCTTTTACGATGTAGGAGAGACACCACTTGACCCAAAATGGGTCTTTCTTATAACCTAAATTCCACAAGTGTTTGCAAACTAAACAGCAACTCTGTTCCATTCATCTAACCTTTTAATTCCCAATCCACTTTCTTTCTTTGGTAAACAAACATCTTGCCAAGCAACCTTTGCACTAGTACATTTCACATCTTTTTCCATGCCATATGAAGACTCTTATCTTCCTTTCTATAAGCCTTATTATCCTCTTAGAAAGGATAAAAATGGTACACCAATGTATCTGTATACTCAGTAAGACTAATGTAGCAAGTTGTATCCTCCTAGCATAAGATAAGCATTTTGATGTCCAACTAGAAATTTTCTTGGTCAATTTTTCAAGTAAGATTTCACAATCCTCGTAAGACAGCTTAGTTGAAATTAGAGGCACTCCAAGATAAGTAGCAAGGAGAGTACCTTGTGAATTTCCAATGATTTGAACCAGTTCCATAGCTTTTTAGACTCCTCCAATCCAGCTATATAAATGGAATTTCCCAAATTTGGAGAGAGTTTCAAACTCATTGAGTGCTTGTCTCAGCAGTGATAGGGTGCCATTGTCTACCTTTTGCCAACATAAATAAATCATCTGCAAAGCATAGATGATTTATTAGTAGGTCTTTGCATTTAGAATGATAGTGGAAGTTAGGCTTATTTGCATAATGATCCATGAGGCTAGAGAAGGCTTCCATGACTAATAGGAATAAATATGATGAAATAAGGTCCCCTTGTCTCAGTCCCTTGGCACTTGCAAAATAACCATCCATATTGCCATTAAGATTTATAAAAAAATCTTGCTGTTTTAACACACTTCATGGTCCACCTAATAAACTTGGCTAGAAACTGCATCACTTTCATCATTATTTGCAAAAAAATCCCAGCTCACTGAATCATAAGCCTTCTATAGGACAATCTTGAGTACACATCTAGGTTGACCACCTGTTTTATGATAAGTTTTCACAATTTCTTGCATGAGCAAAATGTTGTCAGCAATGCTTCTATTTTCCACAAAAGCCGACTGTCTGTTACTGATGAGCTGTGACAACACCTGTTTAATCCGTGCAGATAGCATATTTAAGATACATTTGTACAACACATTACAATAGGTAATAGGTCTGAAATCTTTCATGGTATTTGGGCATGGAACTTTAGGTATTAACGTCAAGGCAATATTGTTGAACATTTGTCCCCCCTCAAGCTTATTAAAAAATTCCATTACAGCATCAATTACATCTATTCTCACCAGCTCCCAGTTTTGTTAGAAAATTTTTGAGCGGCCCTGGTGCCTTATTTGCTTTTAATGAGAACATGGCCTCAATGATCTCATTTTCACTAATAGAAGCACTAAGTAGTGTTTGATGTGGCCTTAATATCTACTTATGCACAATTTCTCTCAGCCTGCAAATTGTAGTTAGATGACAAGGTGCTGAGGTTCCAAGAAAGGTTGTGAAGTGGTCAATAGCCACTTTATGCACCTCTTTTCCTCTAGTGACCTTAACCCCATTCTTAGTCTTGATAGTTAGGATTTTGTTATGTGATCTATGAATCTGCATTTTCTTGTGAAAATATGCAATATTCCCATCCCCCAACCTTAAATACTTGATTCTGACCTTTTGATGATAAAAAACTTCTTCAGCTTGCACTAATAAGTAGTACTGGCCTTGCAACTCCTTTTTCTTGGGGATTAAATCTTGATCCTTGTGTTGAAAAATTCTCTGTTGCACCTCTTGTAACTCCTTGAATTTTTTTAGCAGTTCTCTTAGAAATGTTACTGTAATATTCCTTACTGAGGTGCCTTAATCTTGGTTTCAACATTTTTAGCTTTGTACTCAATTTGTGGCAGGCATCCCCCGGCACATTTTCATTCCAAACCTGTTGTACTAGATGGATAAAGGTTTTGTGCTTTATCCAAAAATTGAAGAACTTAAAAGATTTCTTCCCAGTCTAATGATCTTCCATTATTTGCACTGTAAGTGGAGAATGATCCAATATCCCACGCAGATATGCTTCCACAAGTGTGTTTGGGAAAACTTCTAACCATGCTTCATTCTGTTAAAGTCTATCAATTCTGCTCAGGATCACTTCATTTTCCCTCTTATTACACAAAGTGTAAAGAGTCCTCTAGTATTTACATCCTTCAACTGACAATTATATATGCATTGGTTGAATTTTGCACCTATCTAGTACTCGTTGTTTTTCTTCAGATTTTCTAATAACATTGAATCTCCTGCTATCAACCATGGTTGTTTTCCAATGATGGTAGCATCATCTTCAAGACGCTGCCATTATCTTCTTCTTTTATCCCTTTTATTGTTACCATAGACAAAAGTCACATAGTAACACCTCCTTGTTTCAATATGATTGATTCTTCCTGTGATATGCTGGGAAGATTTGGCAACTTTATCCACTTTAACAATTATGTTGTTCTATCCAAACCAAAGCCTTGATAGTCCTTTGGCATTAAGGGAGTATAAAATGACCAATCCTTTCTCCACTTATTAATAATAGTAGGGACCTACTCTTCCTTCACTCTAGTTTCCAAGAGACCAAGTATCTCTACTTTACTCTTTTTTATCACCTTTTTCACATCAACTTGTTTTACAGGGTCATTAAAACCCCTAATATTCCAGCTTACTATGTTATTCATTTATTTTGTATTTTACAGCTCCTTTTGGCAGATTTGTTGTTTATTGAACTTCTTTCTATACTCTCAGGCATCATCTGTATTGTATTATGCATGTCTATTCTTGTATTCACAATGTTTGTACTACTTTCATCCATAATTCCTTTATTTGCAAGAGTATCATACCTATTAGAGACTTCCACTTCTATTGCCTTTTGAAAGTGACTACTTCTTAAAGGATTAGAAGACTTATTGATTAATTGCTGATCATCCTGATGTATATCCTGCACCATTTCAGCCTTCCTTTTCTATGGTTCTTTCTTTTTTTCATACTTGTTGTATTTAAGGCTTTTTAAAGCAATTACTTGTTTGGTGCCCAAACACATTGCAGTGGGTACATTTCACAGGCAATTACTCATATTCCACCCTTTGATCCTTTATGTAATCCTCAGGACCTTTCAATTGTATCACCTCAGGTAGTTGTGTTTGCACACTGACTTCAACACAAACCCTAGCGCAGCTCAGCCTTGCTTTGGTTGCTGTCATATGGTCCATGAATAAAGGTGTGTCAATTGAGCTCACTATTCTACTCAGCATATGAGCTAACCACAGATGCAGGGGAAGGTTTGGTAGTTTGATCCATACAGGGATATTATTTAACCCTTCCTTCTCCAATGAGATACAACCAAGGCTTGAGGATCAATGGTTTATTGTCAAAAAACCAAGGCCATTTATCCAAGATCACTTGCATTGCCTTAGCATTCTCAAATTTTGCCACAAAAATAACAGACTTAATAAAATTGAGAGAAAATTTACTAATTTCAGACCATTTCCTCTCCATAAATCTTTCTGATATGAAATAGTGGTCTTCCCCCCACCACATAGGCAATAATCGCATTTTTCCATTGCATAAGTTCATCTTGTACATGCTCTTGGGTAAAATTCAACCCCTTTCCTTCCATGGATTTCTTGCGGGGGCACAAAGTCAAGCCGGTTCTCCACTGTAAACTAACGATTTGGCCGAGTAATCGCAGCATAAGATGGTTTACTGTTTTCATGAGGACTCTGTATCTTAGTATTTGTCTGTGATTTGGTGTTAGAATGTTAAGGTGGTAAGTCCACCAAGTGCAACATTTTGCCCCCTTCATTTTCAGCACGGTGACGTGGAGATATGACATGGCATTCTTCCACTGCACAGTTCGGCGCGTGCAGACTGTGTGCCCTCATGTGTTCATCAATTTCGAACACAATTGGATCATGAATCTCCCCCCTTCTAACAGTATTTATTCCGGCACGATTCTTGATTTCTTCCCTCAATTTCATGTTTTCAAGTTTCAATTCTTCAATATGACCCATTAATTGCTCAATTATGATTGTCTGCTCATTAAAATTTGAAGCTGTCGTATTAATTGCCTCTTCTAATGGCTCATTAAAATCTGGATTTGAACATGATTCCTTTACATTTTCCTACATTTTGTCTGAAGATCTTCTAATGGCTGTCCGGTCATATTAAGATTTGAAGCTTTCGTATTAATTGCCTCTTCTAATGGCTCTCCGGTCGTAGATCTTCTACGTCGCCAAACTTTTCTGATCCTAAGCTTTAAAGTTGCATACCATCTTCTTTGTGTGATTTTTATGTCCTTTTTAAAGCATGGAAAAGACTCCTTTCTTGATTTTTCCGATCCTAAGCTTTCAAGTTGCGTACAATCTTCAATGCATTACAGTTGCAACGAGATAATGTTTGATGTTCTCAAAGCAAAATGTTAAAATGATAGCCAAACGAAAAAAAACTAAATTTGACAAAAATGAAAACGATGTAAATATATCCAAATCTGTGACGTGAAAAATGGCCAAAAAAGTTGCAGCAAACTTTAGCCCTTTTAATTCTTGTAAATTAAACGCAAACTCAACTCGAAGCCCGAGTATGAAAGTTAGGAACGTGGGCTTGAACTGGCCAGCAGTGGCTCACCCAAGGCCTGAGTTCTAACCAGATTGACGCGGCACTCTATGTTCTTATTTTACCATCCAACTAACCAAATTTATAATTAAAGTGACCAAAAGTTCTTACCATATAACCAATGGTATTTCTAATTGGTCTGCCTATGGTTTTTTGAGACATCTCTCGTTTATGTAAAGTCATTGCATTTAATCATTTGGCAGCAAATCTAATAAATGTCTAACTATACTGTACTGTAGCGTTATATGTTATGACCTGTTGGTAATTCGGTTGGAGCGGGTACGCCCATAGAGAGCCTTACCCGAGACCCTATCGTCTTCCCTAACCCCTATGTGGTAAGTCTATTGGTTGTAAGTCCCAATTTAAGAAAACACATTAAATCTCTCATAAATGAAAGTAATCAATTGAACTTAATGATAAATTAAAAAAAAAGGGAAAGAGAAAGGTTGCGAGTTTTTCTTAGCAAAAAAAGAAGCAAAAGAAAAAAAGAAAGAGAGAAACACACATATGCTCTTGCACTAGTTGGTGAAAGAGAAACTTTTGTACGATAGAACATAGATTAACCCGAGCACTGTAATAACCCGGAAATCCGGAGCTCGTCGTTCCAAACTCTGGAAGCGTTAACATATCACATCAAATCATGTTTACTGACACAACTTTAAAGCTTCCAACTAGACATTAACTTAAATTTGCCAAAATATACTGTCAAAAAGAAAACTTCAACTTAGACTGCTAAATCTCAAACTTAAGTTCTTTACAGAACGATAAACGAACAATGATGACCCATGCAAGGGTCTTACGACTCAAATCCAGAATCTCATACAGGATCTAAACTATTTCTCAAGCAATCTAAGGTTGATAATTATCTACAGAGGAAAATCAAACGAAAGGTGAGCTTTCACTACAAGAAAATGTGTCTTTTTTACGGACTGAATTATGTTGCTAAAAGTGACCTTCAGCGACGAAATATTCCATCGGTAAAAATCCGTCGCTAAATGTCTTTACAGAACTGTCCATCGGTAAAGATCTTTAGCGACAGACTTTTATCGACAAACTATTCCCGACGAAAATATCTGTCACTAATTGTGATTTTGATTTTTTTTCCCATTCTTGTATTTTTTAATAGCATTTAAAAACGGATTTTTTGCAATGGCAAAGAATCCGTCGCTAAAGGTTATTAAAAGTGAGGAAACCCTAACTCTCCTCTTCTTTTCTTTTTGTGAGCCATACGCCTTCGCCCTCCCCACGCTCTCTGTATCTTTCTTTCCTTCCCACAATACCCACCCATGCTGCCCACCACCCACCTTCTAGCCACTGAGCTTGGATATAATTTTCTGATCAAAGATACATGGATGACAGATGGTATCTCCCCATGGCCTTTCACCTCTAAAAGCGTCCCCTCTCTCGCCTCCCACCTCCAATGCCACCCACCCTACCGTTGTTGCCTCGTGCTACCATTTCCACTGATGTCGTCCCTCCCAGCACGCCACCACTCCACTGCTGCCACCGAAGCAATTTGCTATTATGGGTTTTGAATTTCCCTCTTTTGCTAACCTATATTTTTTGCTCATTTAGAAACTAAATCTAAACTGACATGGGTTTTAGGGGCTATTCTGGTGTTTAGTCAGCATTTTAGGGAAAGATCAAATTGACTTTGTGCAAGATAAAGGTTGGGGATTCTTTGGGTTATTCAATTTATTTTAGGTACTTGGCTTTATCTCCTGAGTAGTGAGTAGTCTTTCTTAGTCCTTATTTATCATATATTTATCATATAGATGCAATTTCATCATCGATTTATCACCCTTTTCTCTATTGTATCGGTATCGAATTCATCATCCATCAGCCTTTCTTAGTCTTTCTTAGAGGATAGCAATAAACGATGAAGTATACTCAAGTGAACTCTTTTAGATTTTCACAGAAATTCTGGCAAGTTCGGTGTTCATTAAAGGCTATAAATTATATTTAAATTGATCTATATATTGAAAATAATTATGACAAATCCCTAAATTCAAAAAAAATGATCAAGATATTCTAGGAATGCTCATGCCAAAATGAGTAACCCTACCGTTAGAAAAATGACCATGTTCTTACAGGGATCAGGATCCCCTACTGTAACCATGATTTGCATCCCCCCCCCCTCTCTTCCCCTCTCACAACAATGGGGACAGCACCCCTGCTGTAACCCATGATTACAGCAGGGGATCCTGATCCTTCTTACAGATATCCAAACAAGGGCCACTACGCCGCTAAAGATGAACCGTAATGAAGTGGAGATCCGAGGGAAGTTTGACAGGTCAACCTTCACCTCTTGCTTTCACTAACCTTATCGACTTCTCATGTAGAATAATGCAATTTTTTTTCGTACTTTTCCTTTGAAAAAGGGTGTGCATATTGCCGATATATGTAAGTTAAGTTTGATCTAAATGTCTCCTTTTTAGTGTTGCTTTTATTTGATTTATTCTTGGTTGGCAATTATTCTGCTTTTCAATACTTCTATTTTGCTAATACTAAAATTGACAATATCTTTACCCATTTTATTTGCAACTTTTACATTGACCATAATGGATTGTTGCGATCTAGTAAGGTTGAATGAACTAAAAAAATGAAGACATAGTATTGAAGCGTACAATCAGTGAGATGACTTCATTGAGACTATCAATGCAGTACCAATTTGGTGTACAATAGTTTGCAGTAGTGCCAATAGTACAATATTTGTGACATCTTGTGTCGTACGCAGTTATTGTGATTTATTCTGATGGACCTGATATATAGGGCATCACTAATGACAGGAGAACATGCAGTTTGATATGTTTTAGGAATCCCAGTTTTTTCTTTAAAAATACAAGCAATACTGGTAACCACTGTTTAATTTTATTCTCAGCAAATAACTCCTGTTTTATTATTAGTATAAGGTGTCAGTGTTTGCTAATTGGCAAAGGGCATCATGGATTTACTTGTTATAACAGCTCACATCTTTTCTTGCAAGGGTGATCCAAGTGATAATTTTGCATTGTCTACGTTCTTCTCTATATGTCTAAGGTAGTTTACTATATTACAAAAATGAGTAAATTATGTTGCTGCAACTCTTTCTTTCTTTAAAATTTTGTCTTGTTGTTTCCATGCAGACCTATGATTAATCCCAATATTCTGTATATGATCTAATGTTATGTGGAAGATCTGAGGGTTCTGATTATGAAAAGGGTTATATGATGGGCAGAGCCCCTTTGCCTGGTTCTGACCCTATCGAGGCATTTAGGAGGAGTAATCTTACTAATCTCTTCATGCCAATTGATTCACATCCATGCATGGAGTTGTATCGATTTGGTTTTTGTGATAACTATGTTACAAACTCGATCAGTTGAAGTAGCTCATAACTGGTAATAGAATCTACAAGTGAAGCTCATTGTATTTAGCATTAATTCCTAGGGATAGATAATGCTAAACATTGCTATTAAGGCGGTGGTGTCATGAATTTAATTGTTATAGCAGCTCACATCTTTTCTTGCTAGTAAAGGTGGTAGCTCTTGCATCAGAAATACTAGTCTTAGGTCCAACATGACATGATTGTGGTTCTATGTTATCTGAACAAATGCACATCTTCGCGACAGGTCATAGCAGGTGGGACTCCTCGGATTAACCCTAACTATATCCACTCGTTCCCGAATTAGAAATGGGATTTGGGGGTTATAACAATTGCAGTATGTTTTTTCAAGAAGATGATATGTAAAAGAAAGAATTTCAGAAACTCACAACTTGCTTTCTTACCTTTACAATTAGTTTTAAACTTTTTGTATCATATTATTGTAGTGAGGTTCCTAGCTTATATATATATTTTTTTATGTTTCGATGAAACTTATAATTTTGTTTTATAGATTTGGATGATGTCATCTATTATATTTAGTGAATATCTAATTGTGTTAGTTGAGTATTGAGTTTTAGTCGGTAGTGTATGACTTAAATCTTATTTATATTATTTAAAATTTGATAAATAATGAACGCTAGCGATAAGAATGAAATTGTTGTTCGACTGGTTGATTATGATTAGTGGTCGATTGACATAGGTTTGAATATTTAAATAAACAAAAATTGAAAAATATTTTTTTTTTTACTTTTACCAACAACAGATATATTGCGACGGAATTCTGTTACAAGAAGTACTTCAAATAAATCAGATTTGGTTTTTAGCGACGGAAATATGTCTCTAAAGACTTCTTTTTTTTTTTTTTTGCAGTTGGACTTTTAGCGATGGATTGTCAGTTGCTAAAAGTTGTTATCGACGGACTTTTAGCATCGAAATTTAGCTATTGAAAATGCTCAACTATTAGCGATGGATTTTAGCTACAGAAATTTCTGTCGATTATAGTATTTAATTATGTCAGTAAAACTAATATTTTTACTGACGGATCACCAAATTCCATTGCCAAACTTTTTGGCAACGGGGTAATTAACAATGGACTTTTTGCGACGGGGTGTCCGTCGTTAAAAGTCTTTCCTGACGGAATGAGGACTTTTAGCAATAGACTTGTCCGCTGGTAAAAGTCTTTTCTCTTCTGGTGTTTTGAGAGCTCAGTAAGGTCATTCAAGGAACAACCGAAAGAATTTATACAATGACACACATATTCAATTGATGATAATATTTCAAAACAACCATAAATGGTTTGACAATAACATTAGAAGAGTTTCACATCAATCCCCTTTGATCAGATATCAGTCAGATCAGTCATCAAAACAATCATTTGAAATCATTTTTAAATCCACCATTTTAAGATACAATGATGATTATCCAAAGGATTTCAAAATAACTTCAAAGATAATCTGGGAATGGGTTTCAAACAAGTAAAAACATTCTGAGACAATTATTTTCAAAACAACCGTTTTAAAGAGTGATTGTGGCTTAGCAACCCGAACAAATGTTCGAGACAAACATTTGTACAAGATCCAATTCGAGGACAATTTTCCAAAAGATTACAAGACAATCACAAGTAGTTTGGTAACATATGTTTGAATGGTTTCAGATAATCACAAACAGTTTGATCATAATATGAGGAAGAGTTTCAACTCAATCCCCTTCAATCAGATATCAAGACAGTCATTTTCAAAAGAATCATTGTAAGATACAATGTAAACAAATTCAGCAGATATTGACCATGGGCAGAGGCAATGCCACTCAGACAATGCTCAGAGCACACATGCATGATGTACAATAACTAATCCTTTCCGTCGATCAAGAAACTAGCCCTGCGTAATGAACCTTCCTTATAACGCCTTCATCAGAACAGACCCCTAGGTCAACACATAAGACAACCATCATAAAATTAATAAGAAATTCAATGCTTGACATGTAATAAAATTGAGCATCAATATGAATTCAATAATCGATAGCAATTAGGGTTTCAATGACAATTAAACATGCTGATATCAATTCATCACTCAAGAAAAGCCATAACCAAATAGTAAGAACAAATACGGACAGTTATTGAATTTAGGCACAACAATTCAGAAGAGAGAATATAAACAGTTATCGAATTTGCTCAACATGGAATTACAGGCGAGCATCGACAAGATTTTCAAATAATTGATTCAGGTTCAATATTGGGGTTTCTTTGGCAATAACATGCTGATATCAATGCATATATCAGTATTCGACAAAGCCATAAGTATACTGAAAGAATACTTACGAAACAAAGTTATTGAAATTAGGGTTTAGACGGAAATCCTTACCGAGGGTTCAGATAGAAACACTTACCTGAATTCGAAACTAAGCTAGTCTAACCGAAAAATCTATTGCTTTAACTTAAACGAAATAATCCAATTATTAGAATACATTCCATACTATGGTATTATGAATTCAATATTGATTCACACATACTCCCGGAATGAAACCCCTTACGGGGTAGGTCAAATTATCAAAATGCCTCATAGGGGTAAAATTATCAAAAACACCATCTCATATTTAAATCACCAAAACATCATTCTCATAAATAAAATTACCAAAATATTTTTATCATATTTGAATTTACCCAAAAGTACCTTTTATAGGTAAAATTACCAAAATACCCATTTTGGGTGGCAAATTACCAAAATACCCCCTGGTGACTCCGTACCAAAAAAATCTCAAAAACACTTTAAACTACTATTTTAAGTGTCTTAAATTTATCCTGAACCGGTGTCTAGATCGAGCGCTCAGAAGCCGCTTCTATAAAAAAAATACTATCAGCTTTAGAATTGCATGAAATTTTAAAAAATGAAACATCTCAGAAAATATAAGGTGTCCCTAAAATTTTTAGATTAAAATAACTTGATTTGTTATATTAAAGAATTCGAGAATTCTTTTTAATCAATATCCTAATTTAACATCCTTCATAGACACAAAAAATTTCCAAAATTTTACACATTGTATGTATCAAAAAAATAATAGAGGTCACTGTTTTGAACTTTGTCTGCTTCTAATCCTAACTATTCATTCATACAAAATTGCTAACTCTGCCCCCCCCCCCCCCGGGGGGTGTTCATTACACACACTCAAAACCCTGAAATACGCACCTTTTGTCTTCATCCTCACACACACACACACATAATTCATGTACACACTGCTACACACAATTACACATATCTACACTTTAAGCACACACTCTAACATATTTCAAACACACACATACACACGCTATTACACACAGAGTCCACACCCGAGACACACACACACCAACATTCACCCCCCCTGCGGCCAAACCACTGAAGAACACGCAGAGCCTCACCTACCTGTTATGCCTCTCTCTTATCCTTAAACACATATAATTACACCCCCTAAACACACAATTACACACAAACATGTCATTTTACACACACAAAACACACAGTGATGATCATTGAAACACACACCACATACGCACATTCACTGCACACATTTAATACACACACACACACACACACACTACATTCTCCTTAATTGCACAAACCCATGCTTTGAGCATCCCACACACACTATACCTACACTTAAACACCCACAACTCACCGAAAATCACACACTCACTCGCTGAACACACTGTAAACACGCACTACCCCACTGAAAAAGACACTCACTCACTCTAATTCAAAGTAAGAATTACACTAACAGAGGAAAGAATTATCCTTGTGAATTTTTTTAAATCTCTCTCTGGTTTTCTGCCCGAAGGCCTCTTTGTTCTTCTCTGCTTTGTTTTATTTATTTTCTATTTCTTCTTTCTCATGTTCCTTTGTTTTCTATTTCCTTGTTTATTTTTTTCTTTCTCGAATTCTTCTATCTACCTTAATTTCCTAAACATTTAAATAATTCATTAGTTTATATTTTAAGTGAGTAGTCACCAAATAAACAAGAAAGAGGTGGTGTCCTCTTAAAACAAGTTTTTTTTCTAAATTTGACACCTATCATGCTGTTTTTCATAATTTGCCAAAATAGCCCCCAAAGTTTACACAATTACA
This sequence comes from Escallonia herrerae, assembly GCA_033070095.1. Classification (NCBI taxonomy): domain Eukaryota; kingdom Viridiplantae; phylum Streptophyta; class Magnoliopsida; order Escalloniales; family Escalloniaceae; genus Escallonia; species Escallonia herrerae. Next base: position 60,142 of record JAVXUP010001402.1, read on the forward strand.
AAATGGTTCCAAAACTACATTTTGATGCCAAAATCATTTTAAGCTCGCATACTCTATTAATACTCGAATATTGCTCAAAATTATCACTCTTCTATTTCTCGGAACTCAGATGATTATTTGAAACAATTCAGAAAAGTACGGGATATACAAGCATGTAACTGATTCAACCAAGCAACAAGATATTCTGAACTCGTTGATGCAATAAATTTCAACGAGTACGCTTCCGCGATCTAAATCTGTTGGCTCTGTTTTGCATGGCCTTTTCGAGAGATGGCGGTGAAGCATGCTACGGAGACTGAGCATGGGCCATGCATGCTGGTCTCAGGGCTGGGGTCGTGGTAGGACTTGTGCCAGGTTGCATGGACATGATGACAGGGTTAGTGATTATCTGGCTGCTGGTTGTTGGTCTGATCCAACAAAAATATGCGTACTGTTTGGTGGATATTGTTGACCTTTCATGTTATCGGCGTTACCTTTTTGTAATTTTATTTTAAGTATTTTCTTATGTTCGTGCCCACAGGGTCCGTGACTATTTCCTTGCCTTTTATGAGATTCGAGTTAGTTGATTGCTTTGCAGTCTTGTCCATATATATATACATTTCTATTACTACGACGAAAAATACTAGAAGTCTAGAACATTGTGGACAATTTTATCATGTCATTATAGCAACATTGTTATAGGGTTTTTTTTTTTTTTTTTTGACAGTAAAGGATATCCCCATCCCCGTCAGTTTGTACATTGCACAACAATCAATTAGAAAACATGTGCTCGGTCTTATTTGTTACCTGATATTTATACACAAACGAAATATGTTCTCGTCTTCCTACACACAAAATTATAATTAGGACCTCTTACAATAAATTTCTGTCTTCCATAATTTTTCAATTGCTATTTCTAAAAGCAGAATGAGCATGGATGTCAAATGCGCTTGTCTTGGGAGAGATTTACAGAATCAAGCCCAAACATCTTCCCACCAGTGAACGTAGACACTTTTGACATCCACGTACAACCTTAACCCAGCCACACGACCATCCAAGTCTACGCCTAAATGCTTGCTACTAGAAGTCCGTTGACTTTTGATCCAATCCGTACAAAGAAAGCAAGGCCGGTTTCCTTTTCCCACCCTTTTGACTTTTCAAATTAACTTTTGGATAAATTACAACTGACCCACATGAGGTTTGCCAACGATATGACATAGAACCCTAAGGTTTCAATTTCAGCTACACAACATCTTGTGGTTTACATTTAGCTTTAATTGGGCCCAATGGTTCAGTCGTATACGTCCACTTACAATAAATTTCATATGGCTCTCACATGTCCATTTGTGAGGAGTGGTTTTGGCAAATGACCAAAATGATGCTTTTGAAAGGGAATAAATGGGGTCAATTACAACAACGATTTCAACTTGTGAAGAGTAGAGACTAGCTTGGAAGCGAGTTAGAATCAACTATCAATTAACTCACAATCATGACGATACATAAACGGCCAAAAAGTTCACATTATAAATCTAGCACTAGTGAGTGATCTAGAAAGAATGACAAATTACCATTCACCTATCGCCTAGCCTTCTTCTTTATTTCGGCTGTTCGCCAAAATGACCCGTCATTAATTAGGTGAGAGGCACACAAGAATTTTTGCCAGTGACGATGTAGACCATGATTGAACACACGAGTTGCTGGAAGCTAAGTAAACCACAAGGTTTTTGCCAGGGCAGCGAGTCGTAATTAATCCTTAACTTTCTACTTTCCAACACGAACGTGAAAGTCATGGCATGGATTTTTCTTTCCTATTTGGTATCATAATAATTGCAAGTTTTGAATCCTCAACAAGAGGTTTTCCATATACTCCGTATTTACCAAACAGCCTGTCTCTTGTTCTGGGCATGGATTTCGCTTGCCTATTTGGTATCATAATTGCAAGTTCTCAGTCCTGGACGAAAACCAGATATCATGGCTACAATTATGTGCCACACACACTGAACCTGGACCGGTTTCAGGCTCATCATGTGGGTTCTTTCTCTTTTCTTCTACTTCATCAGTTTTCTTCCTGTTCATGCATGGAGAAAAACTTTACTGATATATATATGCTATTCATCTGTATATTTTTCTATATTCCAAGGTCCATTGAGTGATCGAAAGAAAAGGTGCGGTGGTTACTGATTCTGCGTTTGCCTTTTTAGCCTAAGAACGTGTAGTATGTGGTGTGGTTTCTAAGTTTCCTTTCCGTTTTGTTTGTGAATGTGTCATGTAAAGTTGGGGACTTGCCCTTGTAGGTGGCTGGTGTCATTTTAGCATCCACTATATACGGATGGCTTTCATTTGCACTTTTATGGCTTTGTCTCCGAAAAGAAATCTAAAGGACAGTCTAGTCGGCGAGACTCCTGCCGTTGTAGGGTTTGGCAAGACATGCACGTTAGACATTTTTGTAGAAATCGAGGCTACTACTCTAGGGCGGTGGTTGGAGACGAGGGTATTTTATTTTAGGCGGTTTAAGGCTTGTATGAATAGATTTTGAAGGCTACTACTCTAGGAGGTGTCTTTGCTGGATATCATCGTTTGGCTGTACATGCAGGCTAATGATAACATTCATGTATATAGTAATGTAAGCTTCTTTTGCATGAGTTGAGTACATTTCTGTCAAATTTAGTATTAGTTTGCTTGATTGAAAATCCAGTTTACCAGGCACCACCAACCTTTAGGTGACACTCTCACAGGTTTACATAGAATGGAGAGATTTCTTAGGCATTAAACCTAGTCTTATGCAGTATGTCTCACCAGACTACGTTTCACTAAGAAGCTCGTTGAGATGGTATCTCATTTTTATTTATTTTTAGCGTTTTTTACCTATTATTTCTTAAGAACAAGAAAAACATAGAAGATTCTAGATACTCTATGAATTTCCCTTCACTGTTATGATTATGAGGACTTTAGGACCTTATGAAATTCAAAAGTCCACACCCCTCGAAAACTTTTAAGTTTACTCCAAAAGCAAAGGTATTGCAGAACTGATAATTTCACTCCCATGCATCAACTACTGCAAATGAATGATGCAGGAGTGTTCAGGTCAAAATTGAAGTTTTCCTGCACTTGAAAATCAAGTTTGTAACCTGGAAGAGATCTAGGTTCATGTTTCATTGTTGTTATTCATCGTCTCTTCAAGCTTGGGAAGTTTGACCTGCAATGTTTTTCATAATCCAATAATAGCCTCCCAACGATCCTTAGATTTCAACACTAAAGCTTTGCATTTTTCTTTTCCCATGCACCTTGTCAGGGTTAGCTTCAGTTATCTGATTGCCAACTGGGAGTTCTGGTATGTTCTTCAACGTCAGCTTTTTTTTGGGGACATCAACTTCCTAGTTGAATTACCAGATATTTCCTCTATTTTTCTTCTCAGAAAACTACAGATTATCGTTGTTTAATGAAAATGGTTAGGATTATCGCTTAAATCAGATTATGAGTTGTGATTAGTGGGCGTACCAAGGCATTTTTCACTTACAAGAAAGCAATGTGGAGCTAGTGCAGTATTTAAGTTTTTGCACGAAACGTATACTTGAAATCAGCATTGCACTACCTGATTAACTCGCTCCCACCATAGGAGATGGAAACTAATCATACGACTTCGCAGACTAGAGAAAAATTAGGGATTTTGCATTCAATATTTAACTAAATGTACGAATCAATTAGGAAATGATTGATCTTTCCATATTTAGGTTTACATTGTCCTATATAAGGGACCAGAAGAAGCAGATTATGAACCGAGAAAACGTTCCCTCCTTTCTTTCATTCCGTTTCTCCCTCTCTTATATTCTGCCTGTTTTACATCAATAGGTGAATGGAACACTCCGTTGTGGGTAACTACATTGATGAGGAGCTGGCACGGGATGAGATGGACACAAGAAGCTTGTCATTGTCACACCATCAGGCACAAAACTTCACCTATATTCACAGGGTTGGAGTTCCCCCTAGGCAAAAACTCGTGAAGGAAATCAAAGCCACCATGAAGGAAACTTTCTTTGCAGATGATCCTTTGCGTCCCTATAAAGATCAAACCAAGTCTCGGAAGTTTGTGCTGGGCATGCAGGCCTTATTCCCCATTCTTGAGTGGGGAAGGAGTTACAATCTTAAAAAGTTCAGAGGGGATCTTATTGCTGGATTAACAATTGCTAGTCTCTGCATTCCTCAGGTCGAGTAGACACTTCAAATCCATGAAAATACAAGCAGAATCTATATTCTACACTTCTAATCCATTCTAACAGATAATTATTTTGTAAAACAGGATATCGGGTATGCAAAGCTTGCAAATTTAGATCCTCAATATGGACTATGTAAGTTTTGATACTCTTCATCCTTTTACATTTCAAACAAGTCCTTTTGAGATTTTATGACGACAAATATCCATCTTTCTTTGTAAATTTTTGCAGACTCCAGCTTTGTTCCGCCATTGATATATGCCTTTATGGGTAGCTCACGAGATATAGCAATTGGACCAGTAGCTGTGATTTCACTCTTGTTGGGTACTCTGCTTCAGAATGAGATTGATCCCACTACAAGTGCAGATGATTATAGGCGTCTAGCATTTACGGCTACTTTTTTTGCTGGGATCACCCAGGCAACCCTTGGGATTCTCAGGTAACAGTTGACTTCTCTCCAAGCAGGATCTTCCTACGACACATGTCCATTTCAATGGAAAATGGACCATCCTCATATTATCCTTAACTGAGGAGAGCTAGAATAGTTCATCCTATATCACAAATTTGTTTTCATTTTACCTCCCTATCAGGTTGGGTTTCTTAATTGACTTCCTATCCCATGCTGCTGTTGTTGGTTTTATGGGTGGAGCTGCCATAACCATTGCCCTCCAACAGCTCAAAGGATTTCTTGGCATCAAGAAATTTACGAAGAACACTGATGTAATTTCCGTAATGCACTCAGTATGCGGTTCCGTCCACCATGGGGTAAGCTCTCTCCTCTTCACTCTGGCAGAACTGCGTATACAACATTCCGGCCTGTCATTTAAAGAGAAAGCTGCCTTCATTTAATTTTCTTTCAAATGTTAAGCTAACGACCTCTACAATTCTCAAATTTGTCAGTGGAACTGGCAGACTATAGTCATCGCGGCAACCTTTTTGGTTTTTCTTCTATTTGCCAAGTACATAGTAAGACTCCCAACTCTTACCGATACAAGCATTCTATTATTCTCCACTGCTCTTACATGATTTGTGGAATAGGGAAAGAAGAACAAGAAACTTTTCTGGGTACCAGCAATTGCACCACTAATTTCTGTTGTACTGTCGACCCTCTTTGTATATCTTACCCATGCAGAGAAGAAAGGTGTTGCAATCGTAAGAACCTGTTCATCTCATTCTTTTTTCTTTTTGCTTTCTAGGAATTTTAGTTCTCACGTAAACTGATTGTGGATTGATTTTTCCAGGTGAGACATATAGAAAAAGGAATTAATCCCCCTTCCGTGAATGAAATATATTTCACTGGTGAATATCTATCAAAAGGTTTTAGAATTGGTGTTGTGGCTGGCGTGGTTGCCTTAACGGTGAGGCAGTTATTATCCAGCCATTGCATTTGTTTTTTAGGGTGATCTATTTTCAACTATTGATCTAACGATGGCCGGGATGTAATCTGTTATCAGGAAGCCGTTGCCATTGGAAGAACATTTGCTTCCATGAAGGATTATCAGCTGGATGGAAACAAGGAAATGGTGGCACAGGGAGCAATGAATGTCATTGGATCGATGACATCCTGCTACGTGGCAACAGGTGAGAAGGAATTCCAGATAGGAACTTATAAAAAGTTCAAAGTAGTGACATACAACTTAAATTTTATACTTTGCAGGTTCCTTTTCTCGCTCGGCAGTGAATTACATGGCTGGCTGCCAAACTGCAGTATCTAACATTGTGATGTCCTGCATTGTATTCCTGACGCTGCAATTCATCACTCCTCTTTTTGAGTACACCCCCAATGCGATTCTGGCTTCCATCATTATATCTGCAGTGATCGGTTTAATTGATTACGAGGCAGCAATTTTAATCTGGAAGATTGATAAATTTGACTTTGTTGCTTGCATGGGAGCCTTTATTGGAGTGGTTTTTGCCTCAGTTGAGATTGGTCTCTTGATTTCAGTAAGGAATACTATAAATTGAAAAACCCTACTGCCAAATTAGTGTCATCTAGTTGGTCTCAATAATATTTTTTTATCATGTTTTTCTTATGATAGGTTTCAATTTCCTTCGCAAAAATCCTCCTAAAAGTGACAAGGCCACGGACTGCCATGCTTGGAAGGATCCCCAGTACAAGTGTTTACAGGAACATTGAACAATATCGAGAGGCAACTAAAGTTCAGGGCATTCTGATTGTGAGGGTTGATTCTGCAATTTACTTTTCCAACTCCAACTACATAAAGGAAAGGTAAATTCTGGCATGTCTCAATGACCTCCTAGGTCGACACAATTGTATGAGCATCATATGCTGCGTCTCCTTTTATTCTTGTCATGTTGTATATATTTTTAACATCAAAACATTTACGGTGTTTGGGTAGAAATTTTGAAGTTAAATGTTTGTAGTTGTATCACTATCAGGGATATACCTGGGGTTGTTAAAGCTTTTGTAGTTGTAGTCTCACACTCAAGCCTTCTTGCAGGATATTGAGATGGTTGAATGATGAGGAAGAGAAATTGAAAGCAGCAGCCCTACCTAGGATTCGATTTTTAATTGTTGAAATGTCGCGTAAGTAATGCTTACCCACTCCAGGAATCTTTAAGCACGCAGTTATGCTGATTTTTGACTCTTTAATTAGTTACTCTCATCATGTTTTACTCTTTGCAGCTGTTACTGACATTGACACCAGTGGCATCCATGCCTTGGAAGAATTGCACAAGTCTCTCCACAAGAGAGATGTTCAGGTAACTGAAAGGTCCCATTAGGATACCCTTCTTGTTTTGTGTTTCTGGTTTCATGTTTGTTTTCCATATGATGAGCTTAACTGTCCATCGCTTTTGGTTTTTATCCGTGAAATTTCTTCGTGGAAACGACTTCTGATCAGGGCCCTAGTCTTGCCTTGGGCAAAAGCAAATTCAAATGAAAACACTTAACATTCGCAATTTGCACATAAAACTGAAACTGGAAATGAAAACAGACTAACAAAGGGTCCCCAAGAAGGCCCTGAATTTGTCTGCATAGATGGACAAACGTCGATTTGTACATGACAGGAACTTCAGTCCATTTTTTGTACCGAATTGAAATAAGATTTTTCTTAGACTCGCCTCACACAAATCTCACCGTTGTTCCACAGCTTGTTATGGCAAATCCCGGGCAACTGGTGATGGAGAAGCTACATGCATCTGATTTGGTAAATCTGATCGGCGAGGAAAAGATCTTTCTCACAGTAGCAGACGCCGTGGTAACCTGTTCAACAAAAGTTGTTCAACAGGTTTGAGATGTAAGTAAGATGAAAGCTGTAGAACCATAGATGTAGCATGAAAAATGAGCATATTTGGGTGAATATTTGGTTAAACAGAGAGGGCCCTGGAGTCCGGTTGAGTAATGGTTTGTTGGATTCTCTATGGTAAAGCTGTTTTAGTGAAATTTCAGCTGGGATCCTAATCCAAAAAGAGAAAGTAGTGGAAATGCATATCTGTAGTAAATTGAACTTCACTTGTTAGTACTCCGTATCTAGCAGTGTTGATCAAATCTTTCATCTCCTACATGTGTGTGTGAAGAGTTGCACAAGAAATCCTGCACAACTTTGCAAATAAAGTGGTTCTACATTTTTTTTTTCTGTAGAAGCAATATTGAGTCAAAATTGGTCTGAGAAGAATCGTGGATTTTCCTATGAATGAGGGTGTTCTCAGTAAGGCTGCCACGATCCCAAGGCACTGATTCTCTGATAATTTTGTGTGGGAATGATAACTTTTAATACCTAAGGGAAGGTGCGTAAACTAAACAGACATGGCTTTTTTGTCGAAGGCCACCGTGCTCTAACCTCAGGAAGCGAACTGATATTTCTCCAAGTACCTTTACACCCAGAATTGAACAAGAAAAAATAGCAATGAACCTATTGTGTCCCTCTGTTTCTCTGTTCGTGTTGCTTGCTGTCTCTCTTCTCTCCTGACATGGTGCAACCCTATGGCCGCCAGCACCAACTGCGGTCTGCACTTCTCTTGCCCGATTAATGCTTAAAGATCAAGAGGAAGCCAGATTGATCGATACCATCAGGAAACCTTGTGGTGCAAGTCATTGCTTAGTTGTGAGAACATAGATGTTGTTTAAAATGACAAGCAAAATAAGAAATTCTGTCAGAAAAAGTAAAGAAGCTGCTCAAAGATCAGTGGAAGCATCAAAAGGCAGTGGATATAACCCTACAATTAACCAGAAAAATGGGGTCTCGTAAGTATCTTTGAGCTTTAGAATTGCAGCTCAACTCCCTCAACCAGCTGTTGGACAACATGTCAAGCTAATGGGACAGTCAGCTGCAGTTGCCTCATTCCTCCTTCCCCACTACTATGAAAGAGAGAGTTAAAATATTTTTATTCTTACTTAAAAAGTTCAATTATATCGTAAGTCTGATCACACAACTTAGGGAACATATGGCCTTCTTAGACGGGAAAGAGTAGCAAGACGTATTACACTCGCATCAATGTGTCGTCACGATACAAGATCAAGGGAAATGCTTAAACAGAGATGACATAAAACAGTTTGCTTGGGGGGGGGGGGGGAGGATAATTACATTGTGTAATTGCAAGTGGTCGAAAGAAAGGTTGTATAGGTATTCAACTCCCCTTCTTTACGTTTTTTACCCATGTCAATGAGTTCCAGTATCCAGCAGAGGCTATGAAACCATCAATTTTCAAACTATGTGCTTTAAAGAAGTTCAATACGTTGCATCCAACACCTTCTCCACTGCATTCCACTTTGTTTAAAGAGAGCTTTCTACATCATGAAATCAGCTTTTGGGTTGCATCTCATGTTCATTTGTTTACTTGTAAGTTAAAAGATTAGCCGGGTTTGAAACCAAGAAGTAGGCATCCTACAGGTTTCCAACATGATATAATAGCCAAATAGCAGAGATATGAGAAGGTTGTTACCTTTGCTCCAGCATCCATGTGAACCACTTCTTTATGTTCCTTACAGAAGATGATATCTTCTTTCGTCTTCATGCACGCACTTGATTGGCACATATCCTTGAATCCCAGTTTTCTCCTTCTTAAGTTTAGCCAAGGCGTAAGAAAGGAAAGTAGTGCACATACAGATGCAAGTCTTTTGATGAATATATTACTAACGCAAATCAATAACTGAACGTAGTGGTCAAAGGAAAGCCTCTCAATCCTGTCATTATAGGATTCCAGTCCACCAAAGCCACCAGGGCAACTCCCCCTTCCCCTCCCAAAAACCACCTCATTATCTAACAGCTATTATTATTACTTTTATCTATATCTATATCTATATAATATATTATAAGCGAAGCAAGAAAGACATTGATAACTTTTTTGTGTGACACACCATCGCTTTTTTATATGACAAGTCATCATATCCTTATTTTAAGATTAATTAACTTCTATATTAGTAAGTCTTATTTAATTTGAAAACTCATTCTAATCATTCTTATGCAAGAATTGCATGACAATCTAATCAAGATTTTAATAGTCAAAATTAAATCCTAATACGTAAATATATGTCTGTATGAGATATATTGAAAAAATAGTATAAATTTAAAACATGAATTATGTGAGGATTTCTTAAATCAAACTAATTTTATGTTGAAAAGTTTTGAACGAGTTATTTTTTATGGTATTTTTATTGTGGGTAATTAAACTATTAAGCATTCTAAATTTTGCATTAGCTATATACCATTTATGATTTTATGTTAATTTTTATAATTCTGAATATTGCATATAAAATCTAAAAAGATATTAATTATGTTGTGATGAATGTAGACTAAAACTTAGATTAAAAACTTTATTATATCTGAAGATAAATCTTACTTAGTAAGTATGGTTATTGTATACTTTATGAAATCTTGGTTAAATTGTTCCTTACTACGATGCTTTGAATTATCATATATAGTCATGTTGATTAAACTTTTAAACTTTATGTAATTACCTCATACAGTGATTACTTTTTTCTCTATCATGTTGGTTAAACTTTTTAAACTTTATGTAATTACCTCATAGAGTGATTACTATTTACTCTATATACTTTGTTGTTAGATTACATTTGCTTTTTAAAATGGCACATCATCCTTACTTAATTAGTCGTGTTAATTGAATTTTTGTAAATCACATGCTTTAAACAAATAAATGGACTAAAATTTTTTCTATCAAAATTAGACTAATATGTAATTACCGTTATGAGCAACCCATTCAAAGGTACAAATAATATTTAAATTATACTTAGAGAATATTAAAAATGTCTTGTGCAATAGGAAATTAATCTCAATATGTTCTCTGTTATCATATTTTTGTGTATAGTAAATAAACTTTTAATTTTTGTTCATCTATGTAGTTACTAATAAGGGTCCGTTTGGTAACCAATATTTTTTCAATTTTTTCTCCAGTTTTGTAAACTGAAAAAAATAAACGCTTTTGATACATAGTTTTTACTTTTTTTTGTCCTTTAGTTTTAAAGACCAGTTTTTAAAACAGGGGTGTTTTTTAAAATTCCAAAAAGAAGTTTTCAATTTTCAGTTTTGATTTTTATATTGAGACCATCACCACCCTCCCACTGCCGGCAACCACCGCCCACCACCACTGCAAACTGCCGGCGGTCGGTGACAACCGCCAGTGACCGACAGCCTCCTCCGGCCATCAGCGACCACCGCCAGCTACTGGCAGTCACCCGCCTGCCACCACCGCTGATTGCCAGCGACTGGCAGCGGACCACCACCCCCGTCGGCCACCGCCACGCCCCACCACCTCCACCGCAAATCATCACCAAAGAGAAAACTCAAAATAAAAATTGGGTAATCAAACACCCAACAAAAAAAAACTGGATAATCAAACACCCATTTGTTTTTGTAAAAAAAATATTTAAACTGGTTTTGATTTTTATTTTTTTTTTGAAACAGAAAACCAAGACTAGAAGTGTTACCAAACGCTACCTAAATCAGAATTAGCAAGTATGCACAAGAACATTGCTTATTGATATTTCACTAAAAGGGTTAATTTATTTTATCATAAAAAAGTTCAAGCCAAAATTAAAGTAACTAGCTTTGATGAAATAACATAAAATTATACAATATATTTTACTATGCATTTCAAAACTACTAAAAAAATTACTGTTAATAAAACGTCCCGTGCTTGGCACGGGATCATGGGCTAGTATATATAAAAAGCTGAAACATTTGCTTAAAATTGCGACACGTAAAATTTTTAGAACTCTATCTTTGCGACAAGTAGAACTTTTTAAGAGATTTCTTCTATTGACACGTAAGCTTTAATTTTGTATGTGGTAGTTCCCTAACTTAGTTGGTCTCTTTATTTAGAATCCAACTCTTTTAAATTAGATATATAAAATTCAAGAATCCTATTTGTTTTGGTATTCTTTTCTTTTTCTACTCTATTTAACTCTTTATTATAATTTATTATTAAAAAATTCGTAGGTATAATTATTTACGCAATATTTTAAAACTTTATAAAACTAAGAAATTAATTATACACATTCTAAAACTCTACCTAATCAATATACTTATACATTAGGCCTTAATTTTGATTATTAAAACCTCAAAAGTATTTTAAAATAACAATATAAAATATCAAAAATGAAAAATATGAAAATCATACCCTACTTACTAATTTTTTAGTATGATCATTGTCCCGACTTTTCTATTTAACTCTTTACTACTCCCTTCATCCCCAAAAAAACTGATCATATTTTCTTTTTGGGTCAGCCCATAAAAATTGATCACTTTCAAACTAGAATAGATTCTGTAGGTATTTTTACATATTTACCGTTTTTATATTTTTTTATTCTATTTCTCTCACCACATTTAATTCTCTACCAACTCATTTTCTCTCTCCTGACCCACCACTTTACACTTTTTTATTCTATTTCTCTCTCTCCACATTTAACACTCTACCAACAACTTTTCTCTTTTATGACCCACTCTCTTTCCCCTCTCTCTAAAGGGTAAAATGAAAAAGACACACAATATATAACTTAAATTATTAATATACGTGCAAAGTCAAATGGATCACTTTTTTAGGGACGTGGGAGTATATATATATATATATATATATATATATATATATATATATATATATAAAGCTAAAACATTTGTTTAAAATTGCGACACGTAAGATTTTTGGAACTCTATTTTTGCGACAAGTAGGACTTTTTAGAGCCTTCTCTTATTGGCACGTAAACTTCAACTTTACATGTGGTAGTCTCCTAACTTAGTTGGTCTCCTTATTTAGAGTCCAACTCTTTTAAATTAGATATATAAAATTCAAGAATCCTATTTGTTTTGGTATTCTTTTATTTTTCTACTCTATTTAACTCTTTACTATAATTTATTATTAAAAAATTCATAGGTATAATTTATGCAATATTTAAAACTTTTTAAAAGTAAGAAACTAATTATACACATTCTAAAACTCTATCTAATCAATATACTTGTACATTAGGCCTTAATTTTGATTATTAAAACCTCAACAGTACTTTAAAATAACAATAAAAATCTCAAAATTGTAAAATACGAAAATCATACCCTACTTACTAATTTTTTAGTATGATCATTGACCCGACTTTTCTATTTAACTCTTTACTATAATTTATTATTAAAAATTCGTAGGTATAATTTATGCAATATTTTTAAACTTTATAAAATTAAGAAACTAATTATACACCTTCTAAAACTCTACCTACTTCAACTTTGCATGTGGTAGTCCACTAACTTAGTTGGTCTCTTTATTTAGAGTCTAAGATTCAAAAATCCTATTTGTTTTGGTATTCTTTTATTTTTTTACTCTATTACCTCTTTGCTTTAATTTATTATTAAAAAAATTGTAGATATAATTTAAGCAATTTTTTAAACTTTATAAAATTAAGAAACTAATTATACACATTCTAAAACTCTACCTAATCAATATACTTATACATTATACCTTAATTTTGATTATTAAAACCTCAAAATTACTTTAAAATAACAATATGAAATCTCAAAAATGTAAAATACGAAAATCATACCCTACTTACTAATTCTTTAGTATGATCATTGGCTCGACTTTTGTAAATCTTATAAAATTAAAAAATCAAATCTACTTTTAAAGGTCTACATAATCCAAAGAGGCTTTATTTTGAACTACTAACTTCTTAAAAACACTTAAAACAAATAAAATAAAATCTCAAAAATGTAAACAACAAAAATCATGTATGAAATTAATGATTAATCTTTACAAATTACAAGGTAAGCTTTTCATGGTGTTTTGTTTTCCTTTTTGAAAAAAATCTAATTTCTCCATAAGCTTTATTGTAACTTTTGTCTTTTGCACCAATTTTCTTAAAATCTAACATGTTACGCATTATATAAACAAAATACTTAGAACCAATTATATTGGATCTCCAAGAAAAATTAAAATCGATTGAAGAATAATTTGTGACAAGCTGAGAATAAGTCTGTAGAATAAAAGAGACGAAAAGATAAATTAGTTATAAGAATCATTTACCCTTCGTAAACAACTACAAAAAGGGAGAAACCTAGGTGGTCCCATGATGGTAATGGTATAACCAAAATGTCGGTGCTAGATATGAGAGTGTGAGGGTGGTAATATATGCAATTATGTGAGTGATCAGCCATGTTAATTACAATAGTGATAATTGTTGTGATAGAATTGGAGGTTTGGTAGTGAGATTTGGATTATATAGTGACAACATGTGGTTATAGCGGTGTTGGCGTGTAGTATGTTGATGCTTGTGGTAGTGATAGTCATAACTAAATGGTGATAGTACAAGAGGTGATGGCTGTTGTTAGAGTTGTTGTAGTGGTAGCACTAAGGTGTTTCGAGATAATATTAATGTACATTACAGTACTGATTGATAATTTATGATTTAAATCTAGATTGAACAAGTGATAAACCTAAAAAGCTGACAATAGAAACTTGAAAGTGTACTGAAAAGCAAAAGTTATGACTCTGGTGAAGGTAACTGTATTTGTAGTGGCAATGACAGCGCTAATTAAGATATTTTGAGGTAGTGTTAGTGTAATATTCGTGGATGGGTTATGCCGAGAATCTCATGCAGACAAGCGATGAACTTAAATAAAAACATAATGATTTTAGGTTAGTTCTACCAGCAACTTGAAGGTACATAAATTATATCCAGGACTAGGAGCAGTAAAAAAGAAATTTCCTAGAATGACTTTTAACTTTCGATTTTGGTCCTACATTTTGATTTCTTAAAGTTTCGTTAATTAGGTAAAACGATATTTTTGTGGTTAACCACTTTCTAGCACCTGGCTACACTAATCTAATGTTCCGATGGTATTTTCATTAAGTCATGTTAGTAAAACTTTAGTAAGTTTTGTATAGATAAAAACACTTTCAATGCTATTTTTCGTTTTCATTATGCACGAGACAAATAACACACACAAAGAATTTCTCATGAAAAAAGAAGGTGAGTGAATTTGATATTTATGCTTATAGGAAGATTGATGTTCATATACACTACCTGTAAATAAGTTATAACACTCTTTACTAGATTAAACTCACAAAAAACTGAAAGTGATGGTACAAATAACTAGCTATTTTTTTAATCATATTAGTTCCGGATATATTATTGATATATACTAGCGATTATATCTACAAAGCTCCAAACATTAAATTAAAAAAATTTTAATTTAGTTAAATAGTAGTACGAGAATGTTGTCATATGTCGTCACGAAACATTAATGAAAAGACATCTTAAGTTTATAAGACGGTTTTCTTTTAATTGTAACGTCCATATCTTATTTGTGAGTAAAAACTGATCATATTAAATCATATATTTTACCTTTGTTGCTACGTATGCTTTTATTGTAACATCCCGGAATTTTCGGAACGTTAGACACTCACTCGATCAGTTTATTAAGACAATAATATCCTCTACCTCAAAATACAACAACTGTCAGAGCAACTAAACCCCAAAATTTAAATCTTAGTAGACCATTTGAAGTATCACACTAGGTCTTAAAATTTTAAACAATAATGTTTACCCACGTAGGGGTTCTAATGATGAATACCAAAATCTAATTCCTTCGCTTTCGCTTCCTCAGCTCTAATCCCTATTCAGGTAACCTCCTGCTGGCGGTCACCTGCGGAAAGGAAGTCAAAGGGGAGTGAGCTTTTGAGAGCCCAGTAAGGTCGCACAAAGATTTAAAATGACAAAACGATTCGGACGATTTTTCATATAAAACTTTTGAAGAGTATTTTCAAAGAAATACAGCACTTAGACAAAGATGAACAAAACAAACGATTTTACATTCAAGTCCAATAACAACTTTTTGAGGGATTTTGCTTTCGATGAAATCACTACAATACGATATAAACATAGATATGAGTATTCAACTCAATCCCTTAAATAATAGTCATTTGAAACACTTCGGATATAATAAAGCATGAATGGATACTATTCAAAACAGTTCAAGTGTAATAAAATATAAACAGGAAACATTGAACATGAGTAGTACAGAAGCAAAGCCACCCCGGCAGTGCTTAATCGCTTTACATATGCATATGTACACTGACTAGTCCATCTAGGTACTAGTTAAACCCATCCAACAGACCATCCTTATAACGCCAACAATACAGACCATCCTTATGGCTCCCAAGTTACTAACTCATGTCAACATTGAGAAACAATAAATAGAATTCAAAACAATTTATGATAATTGAATCGATAAAACAGATGAGAATAAACAAATTACGAATTCTAAACGATTGCTTAAGGCTCGAGTTAGGCTTTCATGGACAGTTTCAAAAGATCTTTTATATCAAACATAAAATCAAATCAATGTAGCTTGTAAAACTTTTTTATAAGTATTTGAAAACAGAGTACCGAAATAGGGTTCGGATAGAATTCCTTACCTCGATCCACGCTATGCAATGCTACGCAACCTCAATTATAATTATTTGGATAAACCTAAATCGGCAAATCCATATGTTAGAACATAATCTATGCTATTATACTAATAACCTAATATCAGCTACCCACCACATGCTCACTTCTAACTTCGGAATCACTCAACTCACAGCGCGCCTCGCACGGGCCCAACGTAGCTAAAAATCCCATTTACTCCTTAACGTGTAACGACACTCTAGAATTTATAATATTTTACACTAAAATACTTTTATAGTTTAAAACATTATTTTAAGTCAAAATATGCATTTTCTGAATTTTTGAATATTTTTGAATTAAAATAATTTCTTTAAATGCAATGAAAACCCAATAATAGCCATAATTACTTCCAGCTGAAAATAAAGTCTCATAATTATTGTAATAGCTTTAAAATATGTATAACAATTATTGAAATTGAAATAAAAAATTAAAAGGTATTAAAACTATTTTTAACTTATTTGTTTTTTTTTAAACCAATGCGATACGGAAACCATAGAAAATAAACTCCAAAAATCATCAAATTCAAGCTGACTTTTATTTATAACACAAAGTTATTCTAATTTTCCCCCAAACATTTTCAGGGTTTAAAGGCTCCAAAAGAATTTTACAAATCTGTAATTTCAGAAAATATTAAAAATTCATACGATTTCGAAAAATTATGAAAATTTGCCACAATTTCTAATATAGCCTATGGTATCTTACAGTAATATTTAACATGCTAATGATCACCGTACACCTCCCAACACACGCACCAAATTTAACGCTAATCTGTGGTACGCCTGTGCATGCACAGGGTACTACTACCCACTGCTGTGACCATTACCCACTTTTCTTCTTTTCTTTCTGCCAACACTCAGAACACACACTCTTACCCCACTGCTGTTCACTCCTCTCTATACACGCTACACATACACATGTACACACAGTACACACATTTATACACAACACAGCTTCTTCCTACCCTTTTTCCAAAACCCATTTCATAACCACCACTCACTCCAACAACACCTTGCCCAGCCACACTCACTGCAAGACCCATTTCAATATCACCACTCACTCTAACAACACCAACACAGTTTGCATGCACATAATTCACTACAAACACACAAAAGTGTTGTCCACTCGCACACGCCACAAGAATATGCACAGGACCACCAAAAAATATACACAGCAAGCACACAACCATACACTCATGCATGGTTTGACACTCCTTTTTTTTGCTCTTTTTAGGCCCAATTTTTAAATTGGGCAAAAGAGCAAGAAGTTTGGGGTGTTTGGTTTGCATTGCCTTTTTAAAATAGGCCCAACTCTTTTTAAAGAGGGTCCGTTTATAGAAAGAGCTGAAAGCTCTTTCCTCTTGCTCTTTTTTTTGGGTAAAACGCAGGTCTGATGGTTTAACGCGGGCATGAGGAACACTTTAATGAGATCAAGGGTTCAAGCCGAGGCAGCAACAGCAAAAAATGCCAATTGTTTGCGGGTATAAAACCCAAATAAAACTAGGGTTTCTTTCCATCTCTTTCACCTTGATCGACCGGCCGCACCCTTCATTGTTACTCCACAGCCCAACGCCACCATCGCCTCCACCGGTGGCCGCCAAGATCTTGCAGTGCATCCATCTCGCAGCGTCGCCGTCGCCATCTCCTTTATTTGCGCCCGGTATTAGCTAAAATACCCGAGATTTCAGCTCCAACAGTGCTCGATCGGCCGCACCGTTCACCAACTGACCCCGTAGCCCACCGCCTCCATCGCCTCCACCGGTCACCGCCTCTACCTTGCAGCGCATCCATCTCGTAGCGCCGCCGCCGCCGCCGCCGGCATCTCCTTTATTTGTGCGCGGGTATGTCTTTTTCACCACCTTCATTTCCAATTTCTAACACAAATGATGTGCATACCATCAACAGTAACACTATATTCCATCAATTACATGGAAAACCTCACTAAAACTAAAAATTAGCACACCTAATTTTATTTTCCAATACGCCCGAACACCACCCCTTTCATAGGTTACCTGATTATGTGGCCCTTGCACTGATTGCTAATATAAAGCAAAACTTTCACTGAAATTGCTTGATCTTGATGTTGATCAATTTGGTAAGACTCATTAATATGGCTCCTGACTTATTACTTTTCCTGTTTCTTTGTTTTCGTGTAAATTGAATTTGGTAAGACTTATTAATATGTCTCAAATCCTGTTTGCAAGAACTTGTGTTAGGACACTTGAATTTATAGTTGGAGTCTCTTGAATCCTTCACGAATTACTAATCACAATTGAGAATTTCAAGACTCTGGCATTTACTGGTATTTATCTTTGCTTTGCTTCATCAATTTCATTATGGATATACTCGGAGGGGCTGAACCCTTGATCTCAATTTTGCTTCATCAATTTGCTTAAGACAGCTGCTGCCTTAAGCTTCTGTCATTTGCTGCCTTAAGCTTCTGTCATTTGCTTCATCAATTTTACTGGCTTTGTTATATTGGTCTTCATTATATTAATTTTCATTGTAATGAGTGGATTGCTGTCTTTCCTCTTTAATTTTCATGTTATTCAATTGAAAGACCAATTGTAGTTTGTTATGGATTTGTTAAAGCTATCGTTTCAAGATGAGCAACTCTGGTAAGGATGATGACGTTGTGGAAGTTAGTAGAAAGGAGGTTTTAAAGCCGTGGCCTGAAAAGAGTATTTCTCGCTATATTGAACTGTTGGATGAGGAGGTTAAGAAAAATCAGAGGATAAATAACACATTCACGCAAACTGCTTGGAAATTGTTGAAAACTCAATTGACTGCGGCAACTGGTTACCCTTATAATCAAGATCAACTGAAGAATAAGTACCAGCCCTTGGGAACTGACTATAAGTTGTACACAAAATTGCTTACGACGACCACTGGAATAGGAAGAGATCCTACTACGGGCAATATTGTTGCTGATGATGAGATGTGGGATAGGCTAATTAAGGTATATATTTTAAGTTGCGTTATATACTCCACCATTCTTTATCATCTTTTTTCCGTGTCCCCGTTGTTTAAAGTCCGTAGAACTCATTTGATTTGTTTACTTTTGATATACATAGGAAAATGGTTGGGCTAAGAAGTATCGGAAAAGAGGTTGTCCTTACTACTTACAGCTACAAACTATCTTTGGGTCTACGGTGGCAATGGGTTTGAATACTCAATCTTCAGCAAATTTACCTTCTGACAGTGATGAGGACGAGGTGCAGATAAAGAAGGAAGATGATGATCTCAAGGACAAGGACTTGCCTGTGGATCGAAAGAGGAGTAGATCTTCTACAAAGAGGAGTGGCAGTAAGGAAAGCTATAGTGCAACGTTGTCAACCTTCTTAGGTGGTCTTGCTGAGAGTTCGAGAAAGAGGACTGAGCTTTTTGAGAAGAAGTTGATGTCCAGTTCATCTTGTTTTGAGGGTAAAGGTACCACAGATGCCACATCTGAAAGTGATGAGTCCAAGAAGAAGGTTAAAGATGCTATTAAAACCTTAGGAGCTCTTGAAGGCATTGATGGGGAGCAGTATGCTAAAGGCTTTGAGAGACTGTGTAGCGATGCACTTTGGAGGGACATGTTTATGGATATTCCAGATATTAGGAAAGTTGATGTGGTCCGTAATTTGAAGTGATATTGTGCGGTGCTTACGTATTTTGTATTGGCGTGCCTATTTGAAGTGACATTATTTATTTTCATGTAATGTTATCTTTGACATTATGTACTTGAATTAGTGGGGTTTCCCCTCACTTATGATTGTAATAAATGGAGCTTGATAAGTTATTTTTAATTGGATTTGTTCTGCCTATGTTGTTATGTTGGAACATTAATTTTGCCTAAATTGTTAAACAGGATGGACCCATATATGGTTGGGATTTATGATGCTTATCAATTGCTTGATGAGTTTGATGAGATTGAGGAAGAGGAGTTGTTTGAAGCGGCAGAGGTTATGGGCGCGATAGGATATGCAGAATATAAAGACATGTATAAGAACAAAAGGCCCATGAGAGATTCAGCACTTACAGGACATGATTATGTGTTAGAGTTAATACGTGGTCATGAGAGTAGATGCTTTGATATGTTGAGGATGAGACCGCCAATTTTCTTGGCATTTTGTGAACTTTTGAGGGCTGAAACAGGGATGCGTGATTCTAGATATTTGACTGTCCAAGAACAAGTAGCAATTTTCCTGTATATACTCGCGCATGGCTCAACCAACCGTGTCACTGCGGAGCGGTTCCAACATTCAGGCGAGACCATATCGTATTACTTCAATCATGTCTTGAAGAAAGTGTGCCGGCTTGCACCGCAAATTATTTTGCCTCCAAATCAAGCTGAAGTTGCACCCGAAGTTGAAAATAACCCCAAGTATTGGCCTTATTTTAAGGTAAACTTTATTCCCATGAAAATCAAATTGGCAAATGCTTTGATATCTATAGATGATATGGATTTGCTTATGTGTTAGAAATGTATTGGAGCAATTGACGGTACTCATATTGATGCATGCGTATCGGATGCCGAGAAAATTCCTTACCGTGGAAAGATGATCGACACAACGACGAATGTCTTATGCGTGTGTTCTTTTGACATGTGCTTCACTTATGTTATGGCTGGTTGGGAAGGAAGTGCACATGATGCCAGAGTGATTTTTGAGACAATTACGAACCCCGTTAATAGGTTTCCAATGCCTGTAGGAGGTACACATTTGCATGCATTGGTACGAGTTTGATCCTATATTAACTCAATTGTCAAGTAGTAATACTTACATGTGTTACCTAACTTTTCAGATCGTTATTATGTTGTTGACTCTGGTTATACGAACGTAACGGGGTTCTTGGCACCGTATAGAGGAGAACGATACCATTTACCCGATTTTGAACGACTCGGGCCACCAACAGGTATAGAGGAATTGTTCAATTATAGGCATTCATCGCTGCGAAATGTCATTGAAAGGTCCTTCGGAGTCCTAAAAAAATGCTTTGCAATTTTAAATAAGATGCCACCTCTTCCGATTAAAACTCAAAAATACATACCAATTGCATGCTGCACCATCCACAATTTTATCCGACGACAAGATCGAGGTGATCCGGAATTTCTGAATTTTACAAGGGAAGATATGATTGTTGAAGGTGCTCAGATCGGCGATGCACAAAATCAAAACCAGGTGTATCTTAGTAACCCTCAACAACAAAAGAGAATGGGGAGAGTTAGAGACCGCATTGCTGCAAAAATTTGGAATGACAGACGTTGATTTGTGGTTGAGATTCGGTTAATACCACTAGAATGAAGCACTGGGGGATGTAAAACAATGTAATATATTAGTTTAATTATGTTTAATTATGTGTAAGACATTGTAAAAGTTATTGTAATGTAATTGTTTAATTATCTGTAAGACATTGTAACATATTTGTAGAATTATGTTTAATTATATATAAGGCATTGTAATATATTTGTTTAATTATGTTTCATTATGTGAAAATTGAAATATAAAAAAAAAAGTTGTCTTGTCAAACGCTCTTAGTTTTTTTTTTTTTAAAAAAATAAACTCTGTCAAACGCCCACCAATTTTTTAAACTGACAGAAAAAAAAAACCAAACCTCTTTCCAGTTTTCTAAAAAAAAAACTGAAAACTGAAAATTTTGTCAAACGAAGCCTCAGTTGTCTCTCGGCAGTATCACTAACCCATAGCACGCATAATGCACGTACTTCTCACATACAGTTGCACACAAAACACACGCACAGCACACAACACCTAACACTGCTGCCCCCTTTCACACCCACTGCCTCATGGCAGTGGGTTTTTCCCCTTATTTGCACCCTCCTAGCCCGTCCACTCACACACACTTAGCACGCAGTTCACCCATGCACAAGCTGCCCATATCCCCCCCCCCCCTCTCTCTCTCTCTATACTTACAGCCCCTCTTGGCTGTTTTCTGTCCCAAACCCCACAGCCCTCACGGTTAATTCTTTATCTAAACCCACATACCCACCAACTGAAAATCATATAAGGAATAAAATATAGGCGCCACTGATCCCAATTCATACGATCCCATACCCAACACTTGTCTTTGCTAAGGAAGAACCAATTCATACGATCCGTACCCAGCACACCCACATACCCGTACCCCTACGCACACTCACATATTTACCCTGTAACCCATGAATCCGTGAACAGTTCTTAAAAGAAAAGGTTTAGAAAAAACTTACCAGAAATCCAAAGACGATCGCCGGAATCTTTATCAAGTCCTTCCTCTTTTCTTCCTCTCCGTACCCTTCTATCTCTCAGCCGTTTCTTAGAAATTTTGGATGTAAACCTTAGGGTCGGCTGCCTCTCAGAAGTATATGGGTATATATGCAAACCTTAAAATGGGCACTTACCAAAACCTCCCTTCAATTTCGTTAAGTCATTTTATATCGTACCCGCTACTATGTCTTATTATAAATAGGTACAAATTAACTTATTTGCTATGGTTTGTGTTAGAAAAATTTTAGCGGGTTTGTTAGATAACCTCGCTATACTAATCGTCTCTAAAAGCATAGCGATGCTAAAATTTTGCCGCTAAGAATCGTTAAGAAAAACATTGACGTTAAGTAAAAAAAATATTCTCGCTAAAAGTTTCTTAAAAAAATTATCGATGCTAATTAAAATTTCGTCGCTAAAATATATTGGCCGATAAAATTTCTAATTAGATCCGAAAAATATCGGGGTGTTACATTTATAATACTAATTTTTCAAATTTTTTATTTAAAGGCAATCTTCTATATAGTAAATTTCTTACCCGCTGTTCAAACAGTAACAGTTATAAACAATCTATAAAAATACATTTTAAAAAAGGGTAATTAACAGGTCGTAAAATATCTATAGAAATAAATATTAGACAATATTTGAGAAATTATAAAAACACATTTAAAAAAATATTTTTAGAAAGTTAGGAAAATTAACAGTTGTAAACTATCTATAGAAATAAATATTAGACAATATTTGAAAATTTAGACAATACCCCGTACGTTG
The DNA here is from genome assembly GCA_033070095.1 of Escallonia herrerae. Classification (NCBI taxonomy): domain Eukaryota; kingdom Viridiplantae; phylum Streptophyta; class Magnoliopsida; order Escalloniales; family Escalloniaceae; genus Escallonia; species Escallonia herrerae. The sequence continues at coordinate 83,246 of JAVXUP010001402.1, forward strand.
CACGGGTCCCTTTGCTAGTAATTATAATTTGCAAGTTTTTCATCTCATATATGAGTAATAATAAAAGTACGTGATTATTTCCTTTTTTTAGTATTTTTTAACTCCCCAATTTAGTGCAGAAAAATATGTTTATGACAAATTATTAAGTTTTGAGCTCTAATATGGGATGAACAAGCATATTTTAGTATAAAAAAAGGGGACTTCCCATTAAAAACATGCGCCAACGCCTACTGCAAAAGAACCCCAGTAAGAAAGTAGTAACATACCACGTAATGCAGGTATTATTTTCAGGATTGGGGAACCTATTTGGGCTTAGAGGTTGTTTGATAGAATTAAAATTCATTTACCAAAAACTTAAGGTACTGAATTTGTAAAACTGAAAACTTTAAATAACTGAACTTTAACATTAAAATATTAATGTTTGTAAACCAAAAACAGATGTATGAAAATTGTGTCGTTTATATATTTGTTACCGGAATTAAACATTTATGTTTCAAACACCCTAGACATCATGATTTTGTAGTCCGTAGTACCTTGCATTGGGCCAAGCGCTTTAGCACTGTTTTCATGGTAAAATGTAAGTCCTAAGACTTTTATTAGGGTAAGTTACTGTTGTCTCACCTTGCGATAAGTCAAAAAATAGATACCATTTTTATACTCCATCCTTCTTATCGTATTTAACTTATATGCTTATTTAGGACATGGGTCATATTTTATGAATTTCTCATTTTTATCCCAAGAGCAAAAGAGAGAAGGAGAATAAAGTAGGCCGAGTGAGAGAAAAATAGATTGGTAGAAGACTAAGAGGCCGTTTGGGATTGATTCTTAAAAGTAATGTTGTTTATATATAAGGATAATTTTGTAAATCTCTTGGTCAAACCTGATTCTCCAAAACTGATTAAAACTTAATCTAAGAAAATGAGGATTATGGATTTAATTAGTTTTGAGCATATTGGAGCAGATTTAATCAGTTTACTTTTTTTTGTCAAACACTTCAAAACTGATTTAATCTATATTTAATCAGGTCTGACCAGTCTAGAATCAATCCCAAACACCCTCTAAGAGTGTGTTTGATAACGCAATTAAACACTTAAAATTTAAAGTTTTCAATGATTTTCAATCAAGTGCGTTTGATAACGCTAAACCTTTTATCACTTAAAAAATTAATTTCTACCAGAAATAGAGTAAAATTTTAAGTCAGGGTGGACTTATTTAATGCTGATCACTAAATTCTAAGTGAGATGGTTAAAAGTTATTTAACATATTTTTACTCAAAAAAAAGGTAATTGGCAACATGATGCCGCCTCAATTAATTTGCTGGCAACACCACCTCCACCACACCACAACCATTATTTCCTTTTGCTAACATAACCACAATTATCATGACCTAGCCATTATCACCACCATCGCCATCACCATCACCACAATTACCATGACCACCACCATCGCCCCCACCACGACCATAGGGATACCGTCACCTCCGCCATACTGTCGTTGTCGTCACCACGTCCATTTTTATCAAAATTATCTAAATATCTAACACACTACAAACACAGCTATGACCTCCATGTCGCCGCCTATCGCTATCATCTACCAACACCACGTCTTCAAGCACCATTACCGCCACTATTGACACATTTTTACTGCCGCCACCGCGACCGCCACCAGTATCACTTTATCGTCACTGTCACCACCACCAACACGATTTTAATCCCCCCAAAAAATTATAAAACACATAAACAAATTCATAATTTTGGTAAAATGGATAAATTTGTAAATAAAAATTGTTTAGATATCTGCTTTTGGTTTTCCAAACAGGTTAATTTATTTTTCGGTAAAAATATAGTCGCTTAAAGTTTTCAGTTTTACGATTTCAATTCTGAACTTTTTCAGCACTTAAATTTCAATTTATCAAATAGCTCCTAAGATCTTGTTTTAAAACCTTTCCGTTTTTAGTTCGGCACACAGTTTTTGTTTTTTTTTTTCTCTTTAGTTTTGAAAACTAGTTTTTAAAACATGACTGTTTTTAAAAACTCTTATTTTGAAGTTTTGAATTTTCAGTTTTGATTTTTATTTTAAGACACCCCCCCCCCCCCCATATTGCCACAGCCATTGCCCATTTCAAGCCACCGCCATGCCCTATCACCACCACCGCAACCACCACAAAAAAAAAACTTCAAAAAAAACTAGGTAATCAAATACCCAAAAGAAAAAAAATTAAAATAAATACTACGTAATCAAATACCCATTGTTTTTGTAAAAAAATAAAAATTAAACTAGTTTTGATTTTTAGTTTTTTAGAAACAGAAAACTAAAACTGTAAGTGATTTCAAACATACCCTAAATTTGGACAGAAAAATAGAATAAAATAATATAAGAAGGGTAAATATGAAAAAGTACCTAAGGAATCTTTTTTATTTGGAAAGTGATTAATATTTTTAGCATAGTCTAAAAAATAAATATAATTGATTAATAAGGGGTGGAGGGAGTATCGTTTATGAAATGACACTACCAATTTATATCAGAGTTATCAAGTGAACTAGTTTAACTTTCTTAAGAGATTATCAAGATCTCATTTTGTTTTTATGCGTACTTCAAACACATCATTATTTTTTCATACATATAAAGAAAAAACCTAGGTAACAAAACCATTGCATCTCGAACACGTATTAACTAAAGTTGATTTCTAAATTTTAAAAGAGCTAATTCAACTTGTTAGACCCCCAATATTTAGATCTGTTTAAAAAAAAATTGTCTTTTAAGGGCATTTTTGAAATTTTCTCTCTTCATGTTAGTGCATGGGCCTAGGAAAACAATTCGGATTTTTCTTTTGAAAAGTGGGTTATACTTTTAGAATTAGATGATCCAAATTAAAATTGGACTTTAATTTGACCCATTTGTAAAATTAGAAAATTTTGGGGACGTATTTGGTATTATGTAATTCTAATTAATTTAAAAATATAGGTGTATTCCTTTTAGGTCTATGATGACTTACGTACAAAACATTGTTTTGCCCTAGGAGCACAACATACTTCTTAGAAGCCTCTAAAAAATCTCTAGGATGAGACTTTTTTGTGACTTCGGTCATTACTTTGACGTAAGAGTATAATTTTGATTTTGGATTAAAGTTTAGGGTAAGAGCCACATGAAATCATCATGATTGGTAGAGCCTAAATTAAAATTTTGAGTACTTTTTAGAGTTTTTCATATAATTTATTTGAGAAGATCAAGATTTTGGAATTGAATTGCACAGTTGAAGGTAAGGGTTTACCGTTTTTTAATTCTAAATCTGCGTTGGATTGATCATCAAATATTTGTGAGGATTTTTTTTGGGTCTTATCTATTTTTTGGCTCCATTAACAGTGATATTGTGCTTAACCTCAGTTGTTGTTTTTTTTCCCCTGTTAACCAACTGAATTCCATTACCGTTTATCATTCGTGAGCACCTTGTTAGTCTGCGCATATGAACTTTTAAGCCGCATGACAGAAACCTTTAACTGTTAACATATATTCCCTCCGTCCCACATAATTTAATCAATAATTTTTTGTACGCAAATTAAGAATTTAAGTGATATATTGTGTGTTTCATATTCTACCATTTAGAGAGAGGAGGGGAAGAAAGTGGGACAAGAGAGAAAAAAATGAGTTAGTGGATTATTAAATGTAGATAGAGAAATGAATATATATATATATATATATATATATATATATATATATATATATATATATATATATATATATATATATATAAGAAAGTGGGCCAGAAGAGAGAAAATGAGCTAATGAATATATAAATGTAGAGAGAGAGAAATAGAATTAAAAAAAAGTGTAAAAATGATAAATATGTAAAAATACTTAAAGATTTTTTTTAATTTAGAAATGAGCAATTTTTGTGGGACGACTCAAAAAAGAAAAGTTGATCAAATCGTAGTTATGAATACCGTACCAGAGTGCGTACCGTTTTCTCCACGAAACAGTACGTATCGATACCGTCTCAAGATTTTTATCAATAATATCTATTTGTATTATTTATTCACTGGTGAACTAACAATATATACATATACATTTTTACTTACAGCTCCTCTAAAATAAACTGTTTATCTTATAGAGCTTGATTTACCATAATTTTCTAATAAGCTAGTTTGTTAAATAATAATATCTTTGGGTTCAAGAATAAATTATTTTTGTGCGTGTGCATGTGTGTGTGCGAGCGGGTGTGTGTAAAGTAGTACATCATATAGATGAAAGAATATGATCAAAGTTTACAGGTATGAAGTAATCAAAGATAATTGAATATTTAAAACTTATCAGGAATGATTTTGCAAATTGTAATGAATTTTATGAGCAAGAGGCTACAGATATTTTGATTAGTATAATAGAACTTAGAGTGTCTTTATATTTAGTCTTTATATGGTCAGTTTATAAAATTTCTAATAAAATTTATTACTTTTACATTTTTTAAAGGAACCGGTACAAAACATAATATCTCGGCCCGTACGCAGTTTTCGGCCGGTATCACCTGTACCGGCCGGTACAAACAGTACCGAGCGGTATTTTGACCGGTACAAAATTTAAGGGACACCGTACCAGTAAAAAGCAAAAATGGTACGTACCGGTACGATATTGATAACTATGGATCAAATTATGTGAATCGAATATATATTAGGTCAGCTCGGAATGTTAAATCAGCACCTTTTTTGCTTTTTGGAAACTGCCCAGTACTTCCGTCTATTCATAGGTCTTGCTGCGTTATGGCTGATCATTAGAAGCCTTTTTGTATTATTGATGACTCATGTTGTACGTCAATTTGGGCCTATTTTTTTTTTTTATCAAAGAGAGCGGTGTTTATTCACGATGAGGATTACAATCTTTATGGATGGTAGGCATGATAAAGCATGGTGTCTCTCCCATCCAGACTTTAAAATCACTTACATTCTGTACAAATCTCGCTAATACATGGGCTACATAATTGCAAATATGCTTAACCAACGAGAACATACAACAATCATAGCAGTGAACTAGGTTTCTAGTGTCTTCTATAATGTACCCAATTTTATATAGATTTTTTTTAAGAAGTCAAGGCTTGGATGATACTTGATGCATCACCTTCAAGTTGAGCAAACTAAAAATCATGATCCAAGAAAAATTTAGCTGCTTCATAAGCCGCCGCCGCCTCTGCATGCTCTGCTTCCCATATTAACGGAATTTTTTTAGACATAGCTGCCAATACTGTCCCGTTACACTTTCTTGCGACTACTCCATATCCCATAGAATTATCTTCCTGAAACAATGCCGAGTCGAAATTTATTTTGACAAAATTTTCTACAGGTGGTTGCCATACCTTTGGTATTGTGTCCATCCTTTTTGGGATAGGGATTTGTGCACTTCTGTATGTCTCCACGAATCTGATTGATTTTGTATATATCTCCAGTGCATTTGTTTGAGCCCCTCCAGAAATGATTTCATTCCTGTTGCACCGCAGTTGCCAGCATAGAACTACCAACATTTCCATTCTATCCATTTGGCATGTAACTTCCTTCCACCACCAAAGTATCATTTAGGATTCTGTTTCTCATTTACTGAAATCAAAGTATCATTTAGGTTATATCTAGAATGCTTAGAATAAGAGGAAGCACATTAGAATAAGAGGAAGCACATGTGCTTCCTCTTATTCTAAGCATTCTAGATATAACCTAATCATCATCATAATTATTAGCCACCTTAAATGCAACTGTCCATTCCCTTTTTAATGCTAAAATACTGGAAACCCATCCCTTCTTCTTTGAATTTTTAGCCGTGTAATATATGTACGTGGCACGCTATGTGTCACTTTGAATTGTTTAGTACTTGCTCTTTATTCGGCCACTACGGACCTATATGAACACTAATTCGAGCCATACGAACATCACTTGTCTGTGTAAAAAGACTTTCATACTTTTGACAACAATAGGACACTCCACTTGAATAACGTGTAATCTCCGCCTATGTCCCCGCCACATGACATGGTGTAACTTATGATGACACTTAGCGCGAGCCTTAGCCACTAAGTGTATCCGACTATAGGTTTGTATCCTCCAGGGGACTTTTCATGTCTTGCCTAATTTATTGGATATATGTATAGCTTATTCTGTGAGCCATGGTCACAGTGTGTTGCAGCTGAAAACTGGATCGGGAACCACACCAGAGATAAGTCTGCAAAAGAGAACATGGAGTGACCGCCGGGTGGGGTTCCGACAGGGGAACGCTCCGATGCTTAAGTCAGAGATGGCTAGTGATATAGAACTCTGAAGAAGCTGTAAGACACAATGTGTAATTGTGTGTGTAATCGTCCATACCTGAGGGGCTAAACCCCTTTATATAATAATAGGAAGGAGAGCCCTAGTAGAACTAGGTCTTCTTCAACTCCAATCAGAATCTAATTGATTTCCTAGAGGATCACATGTCAATCCTTGCTGATTAAGTTAAGGCCTTTTTAGGATTCTGCTTGGTAACCGATATGGTAACTGCTTTAATCAGCAATAAACCAGCAACGGCCTAATCAGTAGTAAGCCGTCCTAGACCACGTGTCATAACTGCCGTAGATAGTGGCGTATTTTTTGGCTATATCACAGTGTATGTGACTTTTATGCTTTTTGACTTACCTATGTGGATTGGCACGTGGGCTAACTCAGTGAGATGAGTTAGAGATCGTGATTTTCAAATTGGAATCTTGTCCCACGTGTGAGTGATGACATGTGTGATCTTATTCTCAACGGCTCTCTATTATCTGTCTCTGTACAAAGATATATTATGATATTTAAAATTCGGCTTTGCATCTGTTCCATTAAATTTTGTACCTCCGTAATTTTGTTTTCATCGATATTTTTGTATTCCTTTTGATTAGTCCGTTGAGTAACCTTACTGGGCATTTTGGCTCACTCACTTATTGTTTTACTTTCAGGTGATCAGAGATTGAAATAGAGGAGTAGTTGTATGACTGAGAATTAGTAGTTTATTTTGACAATTAGTAAGTTTATTTTAGAAAGTTAGAATAAGAGGGAATAATTATCATTGTGACTTTATTTTGGAACTTCATGCAGGAGTTATTGTGTAATTGTTGTATGTCAGTGAGACATTTAACAGTGTAACTTGGAGATTGTTTTTAGGTACCCTATGTAATCAGTGTGGGAGAGTTTTGATAATTTGAAGTTTTCTGACTTTATTTAATTAAAGTTAACATTCCGAAATTTTGGGGCATTACAATTCAATATCGTAATGACTTGACTCAATGACTAATAGTTAAGGCTATCGACCATTACTACCGCCAACCCCCCCCCCCCCCCCCCCAAGGCTAGGCACCCATGACACCACTATAATGTTTGTCGTCTAGATGCATAATCTTGAGACAACCACTGCCATTGCAACCGCCACCACCAACCTTTTCAATCAAAATTTCAGATCTGTGATTTGATTTATAGATGTGGTTTCTAGTAAAACACACCGTCCCAATCATATGTAAATCGTCAAATCACCACCATCTTATTTCAAGCATGACAATTAAGCTCCACTACGAATTGGGTCAGCCTGATTTTTCCCAAATCTTCAAGGAACAATATTATAACTCTTAAGATTTGAGAGCACCCTCCAAGAGTTCAAAATTTTTGGTGACCTATTGATGAAATTAGAGTTCAAATTCATTTTTTACAGAATCATAATGCAAGCAGTCTAATTGCATTACTCCAATGATACTTGATAATTATGCTTCAAAACAACACTAAACAGTGAAATTAACAGAGCCCGTAAAATTTTATCGGAGATTTACTTTGTGTGACAAATAAATTAGGGGTCAATTACAAAATTACCCGTGTACATCACACGTTTTGCAAGTCAGTCCTTGTAATAGCAACTTGGATAAAATTGTTCCTTGTTGTTTGATCAAGAGTTGCAAGCCGGTCCAAGAACTAACTTTCCTGCAAATTTAGATGATAAAAGTCATGTGCAGCTCACATGCCTTTTGATAAGGAACAACATTGTCCATATCTCTAATGTTGCAATGGCTCGACACTTAAAATGTACTAGAATTGTCCAATGTTAAAAAATGTCCAAGAAGCAATGGTTCTCCAAAGCAAGTGGTGCTTCAAGGTGATTGCATCACATGCTTTATTTTTATTTAAATTTTTGGTTAAGAGGAAAAATATGTTATATATAAAAGTCATCTCGGTCATACAAAAGAGGTACATTAATATATTACAGACAAAAAAAAAGTACTGGAAGCTAAACATTATTCATACTTACAAGAGTAGACCAAAAATCATCTAAACTATGATCTCGTCCAGCATCGCAAACAAAAGTGGCAAGTCTAGCGGCTTCGTTAGTAGCCATTTGCTTCCTATTAATATTCGAGAGTAATGAAAGTAGGCACTGATTATCAAACATTGCTGTTGTAGCCACATCGTTAATCCCCTCATGTCCTGTCATCTGTGCAAGCAAACGTTAAAAATTAGTATATAAGACAATGTGAGCCAAATGACATTGTTTCGTCCACTGTAATGTTTTCAGTACTACAAGAGCTTGTGAAGTGAATGGGTCTAGTGAATAATAAGTGAATGCATATGAACCCAATCTCTGTCCTAATGGCTTTGAAATACAAATCCTGAGGCGTGATCTCTATCTGCTTGTTGAAAGTGAGATCCTGTGTTTACAAAACATATCAATTGACGTGAGTAGGGGTGAGCACGATTCGGTTTGTTCGGTCTGGAGGGTGATTACCAAACCGAACAGACCAATCTCGGTTTGAAAAAAAAAAACCAAACCATAGTTGAACCATTCGGTTTCAACGGTTCAATTTTTGCGGGTTGAACGGATTGAATGGTTCGGTTTGGACGGTTTAATCAATTTGGACCAAACTCAATTTTGGGCAAGTCTAGGCCCAAAAATTAATAACTTATACATATTAATAAGTTCCAAAAAAACTGAATGTTTTTATCATAATTAATATCACTTAGTGAGATGTAGGCAGCGAGTTATAAATGTGTGTTACGTTAAGGGATTTAGGGTTTATCCCATTTTATATGAGTGGTTAGATAACTAGGGTTAGTAAAAAATAATTAGGATTAGGTAAAAATATAAATATGTTATATTACACACAGTTGGTTCGGTTTATACGGTTTCAAAAGATTTCGAACCGAACCGACCGGACCGAATGTACTGTTTGGAAGAAAAAAAACCAAACCGATTGAATTTTAGATCGGTTTATAAATAAACGGATTAGTGGGTTCGGTTTTCACGGTTGGATCGATTTCAACGGTTTAAATGCTCACCCCTGAACGTGAGCATGAGCATGTATTTTCATGGAGATTGTACAATGTTTTGGACTGCATTGTTGACGCTGAGAAATTCCCTTGAACCCCCAAACCCGTTTGCCTTGTTGCTGTCAAGGAAAATGATTTCCATGCGGATAGGATATGAGCTTGAACTTTCCAAATGATAGTCATTGGTTCAAAAGCATCCCCTTGGATATTAGAACTAACAATTTTATTTTGCATTGATGGTCAATAGACTTAGGTAGCGTTTGAAAACACTTCCAGTTTTGATTTTCTATTTTCAAAAAAATAAAAACCAGTTTAGTTTTTTTTTTTCACAAAAACAAATGGGTGTTTGATTACCCAATTTATTTTGAGTTTTTTCTTTGGTGGTGATTTGAGATGGCGGCGGTGGGGCGTGGCAGTGGCTGGCGGGATGGCCGGCTGGCCGGCCATTGCCGGAGTGGCTGTCAGCGGCCGACGGTGGTTTCCGACGATGGCTACTGGTGGCCGGCGACAATGGGCGGTGGCTGTGATTGTGGGAGGTGGTGGTGGTCTCAAAATAAAAACCAAAACTGAAAATTCAAAACTCCAAATGAGAATTTTTAAAAACAGCCCTATTTTAAAAACTGGTTTTCAAAACTGAAGAAAAAAAAATAAAAATTGTGTTCTAAATGCGTTTATTTTCTCCAGTTTATAAAATTAGAGAAAAACTAAAAAAATAAACGATTTCAAACAGAGCCTAGCTTCCATCTCTCCTTAGTCCTTGGAGTAGCAACAACGTAAAAATGCAGAGTTAAATGCAGACTTAACTGTAAGAGCACTGACTTCGACCTAAGAATGTCTACTAGGATTTCACTAGGCAAAAGAGAGGTAATTTCCCCCCAAAAATACTCCGCCCTCTCCATCATGTGACTTCTTCACTCCAAATTAAGTTCTTACCCAACTGATTTCTTCTATTCAAACAAGTTTCGGCAAGCAGACTTCATATGAAATTGTCGATTGTCTGTGCAAATGAAGACTTCATAGACTAAGGCAAAATCCAAGAAGAAGGTTCCTTGGCTGCTCCAACTTATACGCAGAAGTTTCATTCACTTTTAATTACGTTTCAATACGTAATAATAAATAATTAACTTTTTTTTTTTGGTGAAATGTTCTTCATTTCATATGCAAATATCTACTCTTTACAATATTTCATCATATACAACGAATACAAATCTTGTACTGGTACATCTAAGTAATGTTGAGCACAGATTCTACATCTTACATAATTCTATATTTGTTGTATTATCCTTCAAATTTTTTCAGCTCAAGATGCAATTCTTGATGCACCCATCTATCTATGTGCAATGATCATTCGTATACTGCTGTTTTACTGATAAAAAAAATTTCTTATTCCTAACCTCCCAAATACAGTACACTAACTGCTAATGCCAATTTACTCGGTCTGCTTCTCATACTTTTCCTTCTAAACTGCTGAAATGCCGGCTGGAAAAAGGTATCCCATGAATCCAGGGTCCCCTCCACGTGTAATCTGTTTGTCACATTCCTCCATACTTCTTTGGAAATGGGGCATTGCATAAAAAGGTGGTCAATATTCTCTTGGTGTTGCTGGCAGAATACACGTGTGTCCTCCATAATGACATTCCAAGTTTTGAGCCTCTTTTTGGTTCTCATTTTTTTTTTCTTGCATACTAACCATAGGATAAATGCACATTTTGGTATATGACCAGGAAACCATATAATCTTCCACCAAGGTACTTTCTGTCCTCTAGCATTCTAAGCAGATTGCACTGTGAAATTTCCATGTGAGGTAATTGTCCAGTATGGTTGATCACTTTGCATGATATCTGGGATTGGAGTTTGATGGATTTTGGCTGTTATATATCCCTGAGTGCCAGAGATCTCGGAGGCAACATATTCCATCCTCTAGTAGATAGTATGCTACTAACCTTTGCTTCCAAGTAACTACCAGCATCATACACTACTCTGTATCCACATCTGTGTACTAATAGTCCCTCTGGCATCTAATTATTCAGCCATAACCAAGTTCCCTCATTTCCAATTTTATACTCGACAAACTGCTGTATTCTGTCCCTTATCTTGAGTATTTTCAGCCAAGTCCATGAAAGTGTCCATTTGAGCTTTGAAGGTTCATAGATTCATGTGCTTTATGATGTAAGTGTGACACCACTTTACCCATAAAGAATCCCTTTTCCTTGCTATGCTTACTAATTGCAGCATGATTCCACTCGGTTAGTCTTTTGAGCCCCAAGCTTTTTGCTTAGGTAAACATGTCTTTCCATGCTACTTTTGCCCCCTGATATTTTGTTTCTTTTCCATGCCATACAAAAGCTCTGATATGTCTTTAAATTTTCTGAATGATCTGTTTTGGTACTGCATACTCAATAAGACAGATTTGGCCAATTGTACCCTGCCTGCATATGATAGAAGTCTGCTAGACCAACTTGTGATTTTCTTCAGGAGTTTCTCCAATAAGACTTGACAATCAGCAATTTTCAGTTTGGTAGAAATTAAAGGCACACCCAAAAATGTGACAGGTAATGCACCTAATGGAATTCCCAGGATCTCTGCCATATTCTCAGCATTTTCATTACCAACACCAGCTATGTAGATGGCACTTTTCTGTACGTTAGGCATTAGTCCTGACATACTGCCAAAGTCTTGTATTGCTTCCTTAAGAATTGTAAGTGATGTATGATCAAGTTGAGCTAGTAGGCATACATCATCAGCAAAACATACATGGCTAGGTTTTTGTGTGTCACACTTAGCATGATATTTAAAGCCATTTCTGCTAGCATACTTATCAAGAATCTCTGTGAAAACTTCCATGACTAGTATGAACAGATAGGGTGACAGGGGGCCTTGTCTCAATCCCCTGTTGCTTGAGAAGTAACCCTCCATTGTTCCATTAAGGTTTATTGAAAATCTAGCCTATCCATTATCCAAGTGATGTATTTCCGAGGAAATTCCAAGCATTCCATCACATTTCTTAGAAAACTCCAGTTCACTGTGTCATATGCCTTCTGAATGTCAATTTTCATTGCACATCTAGGTTTCCCCCTGTCTATGGTATCTACTTACCGGGCCTTGCATAAGCAATATATTATCAACTATGTTCCTTACTTTCACAAAAGCTGCATGTTGTTCACTAATTATCTGAGTCAGAATCATTTGTAATCTATTGCACAGAATTTTTGAGATGCAATTATACAGGACATTACAACATGCTATTGGCCTAAAGTCCTTCATTGAATAAGGGCATGTCACCTTAGGTATCAAGGTTAAAGTTGTATTGTTTATCAGCTTGACAGATTTTTCCTTTAGAAAATACTCCAATACTGCCTTAGTGACATCTTGACCAACTAATTGCCAATTCTTTTGAAAAAATTCTGCAGTAAATCCATCAGCGCCCGGTGATTTATTCCTTTTAAGAGATTGTTGAGATTTAATCATGAATCTCATGGATGTTTGATTATTTAATTAACTTGGGTATTTGATTAACCTAAAATGGATTGCCTTCTTTTATATTGGAGTAAATAGCCATCACTTGACTGGAGAAACAGCCAGCATTTGAGTGGAGACGCAGGCCACTCCCTGAAGCCGTGCATGCATGTGTCTTCTTCTTCTTCTTCTTCTTCAAAGTGGAAAAGGCAGCCATCTTTCAAATTCAAATGAAACGGCACTCCGCTTCATGAAGCGGTGGCATCTGCCACTTCATTTGAAATGAAGTGGCGCCGTTGGAGAAGGAAAACGGTTCCTTAACGGTAAAGGAGACAAGTTCACGCCGTTGTTGTTACGACTTCTGGGAAGAGGCATATCGTCCTCTTCTATGTGATCTCCAGATGTTTTGTGTATCCATATAAATACTTTTTTAGGCAATTCAGTTTTTTTATATATACTGAAAACATTTTGTTTTAAAATTTTCAGTTTACTCTCCTAATCTCCCAAAATCTATCTACTATTGTTTCACAAATATATTATGAAGATCTTCGATATTGTTAATCACAGTTCTTCTCAGGCTTTGTTGTATTCTGGGAACGAATTTGCCTGCAGCTCCTTTACGTTGATCTGGGCGCCTTTTGCTGATTCCACTTGCTGCAAGGATGATCGGCGCCCCATTAGCAAACTGCTATGTGAATTTGAACTAATAAAAAATTAACTTTGTCTCCGTGTTTGCCATTTTGCAGACATTGATTCTTGTGGCTTCTTTATCTGAGTTGACATATTTGTGGTTGCCTTAAGAGAAGGATCGAGATATACTGAGCGGTTCAAACGAGGCTATGGTAGGCTATCGTGCTAAGTTGGAAGTGGTAACAGACCACTGGACATTTGAGTAATGATAGTGTTAAGTATGGCTTCGATGCTAGGATTTGGGTTAGATGAGGAATTTTGCTAGGTAGATTCTGTGAACTTGTAACATGTAACAAAACTTATTAATCATCATATGTTTGAGCCCGTTATAGCTTTTGATGAACATAAATGCAGTTCAGTAACACATTCTTCATCATTTAATGGGTAGCGTTGCAATCTGAAATGCAGTTGGACAAATTATCCACCCATGAACATCTTTTCATCCAGCCACAGACCCGGGCCTTTCAAAATGATCATTTCTCATGATGTCTTACAATTGCTATGGAAATAAGAAACCAGATTAGCCTATAACTATCTATGGAGTCCTTATCTTCAGCCTTTTCAAGTTTCCATGTGACTTGAAGCCTTGTTTTGCTTGAGCTTCACTGGTTTCTTGCGCTTTTCTGGCGGCCCAGCCTTTAATGGTGTCCCGTTCCTCCTAGATGAAGACATCGAAACTGGTTCACGGCCGCCTTGTGGAGCACTAGACCCACCAGTATCAGTTGACCCTTGGGTTGAGATTCTTGGAGCACTTTGTTGAGGTTAACATGCAGTCCTTGCTCCAACCTCGTGGGCTATATAAACAATTGCAGGATTTGGTCTGTAAACTTAGCTTATAAAGAACCAAAAATTTAGTGTACTCTAAATTAAATTCAATTCAGAAGTATTTTAAGGCTTCTTAGTTTATAGAGTGCTTGATGGATCATTAGTGTGAGAAAAACGAATATCATACTTTAATAAATAAATAAATATAATACAGATTATCTAAGTTTTTTAAGGCGATAAAAGTAAGAACTAAATCAGATAAATAGATATTCGTGTATCAAATGATCTTAGAAAATCCAAATCAGTAGTTTTAAATCTCTACTAAAATACCCATTTATACCACTGGTGTACGGTTTTAAAATAGACTAACCTTCCGGGAAAATGGTCATGAATACAATTGCTCCAATTCCGTATGTTCAATGCTTAAAGCTAAGACGAGAGGAATTTGGGGGGTTTATCTTGTTTGTGCCAAAAATCACTCCCACGGGAGGAGTGGATGGCTCTTCTTCCATCCTTCCGCCACCTAATCCGCCACTTACACTTCCCTTCAAGACCAACCTCCTCCATACCCTTAATCTTCAGCTTTACCTCTTACAAAATCTCTCTTCTCTTCTCTCCCTCCCCCAAAAAACCCTTCTCAAGTCTAAAACCTCATGTCACCCCAATAGGTAAAACTATCGCCAACACACACACACACACACACACACATGTACATGTTGAATTTGACTCAACACCCTTCCCTCTTTTTTGTCAATATTGCAGAGAAAACACTAGTGTTAAACAGAGATGAGAGGGTGGGGTTAGTTAATTCTGACCAGGTGGTTGTTGATTCAAGTACAATTGCAGCCATTGTCAGGTCAATAGGCGGTCCACCGGGTGCGGTGGGGATTGTGCGGCTATCCGGTCCCTCTGCAGTAGCGATTGTGGCGCGTGTGTTTAGTCCGGCGGTGAAGAAGGAGAAGGGGAGGAGGAAGAAGAGTGGGTGGTTGCCCACGAGCCATGTTGTGGAGTATGGTGTGGTCTTGGACCATGATGGCAATGTTGTTGATGAGGTACAAATTAGTATTTGTGGTTGCTACTATTAATTTTGAAAAATTCTATTGATTAAGAACCGAATGTATTGTTAGAAATTGAAAAAAGTTGCAATTTTGAGTTTCCTCTCCATCTCGTTATGGTTTCTTGGTCTGGTTCATGAGCAACTTTGACATTTTTAGCAACCCACTTCTTCTGGATTTGAGCTTATAATTGGGTAGATGGAATAGGAAAAAATGCTACCGGACAAATTTCTTAAGCTCTCTCTGTTTTCTGTATGTGTTTTTGTGGGTGGCTTGTGGGGGGGTTTCCATACGTCAAATGATTTATGGTGGTCTTTGTTCTCTGTGTTGCCTAGGTTTTGGCTGTACCCATGTTGGCTCCACGATCTTACACTTGTGAAGATGTGGTTGAGCTTCAGTGTCATGGGAGTGAAGTTTGTCTGAAGCGTGTCTTGAGAGCTTGCCTGGAAGCTGGGGCGACACTTGCACAACCAGGTTGGCTTATATTCATTCTTTCCGTAAAGCAATTTGAAAAGATGCGTGAGGATTCTATTAGCTTTGTCATCTTTCAGACTATTGACCCTTGAGCAAGTATTGGTTGCTGATAATACCTTGATCTATTTTATTTTATCATGTATTACTTCATCGATAATCTTTTCTGGCTTCTTTCATTTCTTCTGTCATGTCTTGATACTTGTTTGTTTATTTAAGTTCTTTTTCATTGCTTTTAGTTGATATCTGTAGCCTGAAAAGTATACAAGAAGTTGTCTAATGAAAGAAGGGCGGCCCAATGCTTAAGGCTCTTACATTTCGGGCCAATGACCTTCAGGTCATGGTAGAGCAGCCTCACCGTTGGGCCAAGAGACACTCTTTTAAATGAAAATTTGTATAAATTATCTGCTGATGTCCAACCCTTTTAATACCACATGTTTTCCTAAACTACTTGGGGGGTCTCTTTAACTTTGACATTTGCAACGTGAAAAATTGATCATTATGACACCTTGCGCTCCCTGGTTTCTCACGACCAAAAGAAAATAACAAAAAGCCTGCAAAAGAGAGACAATGACAAACTGAATAGAGTGAAGGTGTACGTGTTAAATCATATTCATGTTGTACCTTTGCTTTTCTTAGGTGAATTCACCCTCCGTGCATTCCTGAATGGCCGCTTAGACCTCTCTCAAGCTGAAAATGTGGGAAAACTTATTTCAGCAAAGTCTTTGGCTGATGCAGATGCTGCCCTTGCAGGAATCCAGGCACGCATCTTTTAGTACTTCTTTTTTCTTGGTCATGTCCTACGCTATCGTACTATTTTGACCAAGCGATGAGAGTTCCAAGATTAACTAGCATAGTAGTTTTGATTGACTACATCATGATAAAGTTTAGTAGCATACTCTCTATGGCAGGGTGGTTTTTCCTCTTTGGTCAAATCGCTTAGAACGCGGTGCATTGAGTTGCTTGTTGAAATTGAAGCTCGCTTAGACTTTGATGATGAGATGCCGCCACTAGACTTGAACTTGGTTATGGATAAAATACGTGCCATGTCACGAGATGTCGAGAACGCATTGGAAACTGCCAATTATGAGAAGCTTTTGCAATCGGGATTACAGGTATGAAACTGTATTCTCTAACAAATGATTCGTTGCATATGTGAGAATGTAATGTTGAAATAACTTGTAAAGCAATTGATTCTGTGTGTTCCCCATAGGGCACCACTTGAGTTCTCTATTGATTTTTGACCTGAATGACTTGCATGACTCTTTATGGTTCATTATTTGTTATGCTGCTATATAGAGCATTAGTAGGTGTAGATTTTACTTAATTAGGCTTAGGCTTTGTTGGCCTTTTTGTATACTTTATTCTCCTTCATAAAGCATACCTTATACGATTCTATTCAGGCACAGTTCCAGTTTGTCTAATAATGGCAACTTGAAGAAATGAATATCACCAGTGTTCCCTTGATATTATGCTGCTAATATGAGCTGTTCTATTGATTTTTGTTGTTGTTTAACGTCCAGGTAGCAATTGTTGGACGGCCAAATGTCGGGAAATCAAGCCTTCTCAATGCCTGGAGCAGAGTATGTTTCTAACAAGATATTTCACTGTTTCTTTTTTTGCCCTTTTTAGCTCGATTTTGGGCATTCATGTCTACTAATTTAACATATCTGCCTTCTTCTTTGCCTCTTCATTTTTCCCTGTGTCAATGTTCATCACCACCTAGTGATGCTCAAAGTTCCTGAGGTTTGGAAAATTGGTTCAAATTCATGTATCTGTATCAACTATATTGAACTCTCTAAATATGAGCAAAGGCCAGCATGCCTGTTATGGCTTCACCTGATAGTATGCCAGACTTGCTCATAAGATGTTTAAGCTGCGATAAAGACATTGAGTCATTCGCTCAATACCTATTCCAGTTAGAGAACTTTTGCTCATTTGAGTTAGGTCAAGGTAAATGGACCTGCTTGTAGTTCGTATAGTCAGATAGATTTTCCTTAAAGTTTTATATAATTTGTGCTGAAATCATACTATTTCTCACGTATGACTCCCATGTTACCCTTTTGGATCATACTTAAAATGTCAAATACAGTTAGTCAAGTCAGTACGGTGACTTAATAGTTCCCATCCCTGATCCCAGCTTGGAGCAAGCAAATACTTCAACTTGATGCTACCTTCGTAATCAATGATGTTTAATCGTCTCTCTTTCGTTTCTCAGAGAATTGAAGGACCTAATGGATTTCCTTGTGGAAGAAGTTTTTTTGTCTAAGTTGGAGGTAGGAGAAAGAGCTCATAAAAAGCTTGCTAAGGAAAAAATTAATGTTTTCCCGTTTTTCTCTTCCTTTGTGATCCATTCTTTCTCACACAACCAACACCATCTCCTCCAACTCTCCATTGCAACACTGATTTTCATTTTAGATCTTGTATTTGAATCCTTTACCATTTTGTTATGACATTATTTACATGTATACAATCAATATATGCACTACAAATATAACCTGGAGTTTATCTCCATCAACTTTATCCTCTGAATCAGCTGGATTTTCATCTTTCCATCAGCTCTTAAGTTCTCGTCTCATGAATGGATGTCTAATATGGGGTTGGATAGGTAAATGGGGTTTTGAATTGGACTGCGGCGCAAGGCGATAGTAATGGCAGGTGGCTTTTGTGTTTAATTGGCGGTGGCAGGCAATTGTTCAATATGTTTGTAATGGAAGAGTGGTTATCAGGCTCCTTTTTTCTTTTGTTTTTTTCCGGAGGAGCCCTGGATGTGGTGTCTGGCAAGGGTCTCTGTTAGAAACTCCTGTAATCGTCTCCTTGGAACATTCTGGTAGTGGCCGTAGTTGTGCTCGGCTCCCAAAGGCTCAGTTAAAGGATTTAGCACTTAAATTTGTTTGGGTGTAGGCCGTAAATGGCAGCCTGCAAAAGAAAACAAGAAGAGCAAGAATAAGAGAAGGGTGTATTGCTTTCATCATCAAAAGTTGCTCAACTGAGGCCAGCTTCAGTTTGCTTCATCTGGTGTCCGTTACAAGTAGGGCAGGTCTGCAAAATTTGCAGATAGCAACTGAGGTGCACACATTTACTCAAAACCCGTCGGGCATCATAAACTTATTAAATGGAAAGCAAGAAGTCATGACACATTAACTTGTATTTCACTGCTTGTTACAAGATGTACTTGTCACCTAGCTGCAAGCTTTGGCTTCTTACTAGCTTTTGCTTCTTTTCTTGGGTTGGGAGAACTCATGCCCTTATAGTGGCCATCTTTACTGCTTTATGGCATGATCAACCACAGCATTGCATCTTATTGCATGCCATATTTACCTTTTAGCATGCAGAGTGAGAGAGCAATAGTTACAAATATTGCTGGAACCACGCGAGATGTTGTAGAAGCAAGCATTACTGTTCAAGGCATCCCTGTCACCCTTCTGGACACCGCAGGTATCAGAGAAACTGATGATGTTGTGGAGAAGATTGGTAAGACTATCCTTTTGGCTAAATTTTATTCAATCGATGAAGTGCATTGAGGCAACTATATAGGCTTCTTATGGATATTATACTTTTGGCTGCTCCTCAAAAATAAACAAAAAAATTGGAGTGTTTTTTTTAGCAGCAAGAATTTGTCAGGGGGAATGATCAAGTTCCTTGTGGTCAAATATCACTTGAAAAGTGACTTTAAAATACTCTGCAAGAGAAAGATTGAGTTCATTGTGGTTGAAATGAACTTGAGGTCCAATGTACTTTTACGCTATTTGGAACGGTAGCATTATACTTGTGGCTGATGGTGACCAAGTGCCTACCTCCAGATGCTATTCAAAAAGATTACCATGGTACATCTGGAAAAAGAGGAACATGCAGTTTTTTTTCCTAAGGACCATGTATTCATTGTTAGTGGTTAAGCTTTTATAAGAAAGTGTAGACTTTTTTTTTATAGAATGAGTTCTTCGTAACAAATTGTGTTAATGCTGAGTTGAGACCCATGAGGATCGATAGAATATAATACCAAAATAAATGACACATGCGAAGTAATGTCATGCTTTACTTGCTTTTTATTTTGTTTGGTTTGTTGTAGTAAGTTGTGAAAGAGAAGTGAACATGTGTGCGAGCGATGGCCTATGCTTGTGCTAGTCATATCAGACTCAGGTTGTGGGTCTTGTTAAAGTAGTGAACGAGACAATTATCTCCAATATTGCAAATTAAAGTTGATTGTGTTTCCAGTTCATTGACAATCTCATTGTTAGGAGTCTCTCTCTCTCTCTCTCTCTCCCCCTCCCTCCCTCGTTTCAATTGTCCTAAAAGTTATTTTTACAGGTGTGGAGAGATCTGAAGCAGCTGCTGTGAGTGCTGATGTCATTATTATGACAGTAAGCGCTCTCGATGGTTGGACGTTGGAAGATACAAAACTTCTTGATTGGATTCAGTGCAATAAGGTTTGACAGATGATCTCAGATCTTTTTATTTTCTCCCTTTAAAGTTAGGATAAGTGGTTTTAAGAAATATTTCAACTTGCTTATTAGCGTTCATGCAATTAAATCTTGCTACTTATCTTCTTATTTTTAACTGAACTTTTCCAATGCTAGTTGTTGTTATCTTTGGACTGTATTTTCTCTATTTTCCGTTTAACTTTTTTTTTTCTTCTTTCTTCTTTGGGGTGTGGAGGGTAGGTGTTAACTGTTCACTATTCACTCTACATGAGTTCCAGTGAGACTGAACTGTTCTTAAGAACTATTAGCTTGTCAGAATCGTAACTAGGACAACAATGACTGCATATATTCTTCTCCATCCATGAAGCTTGTTGAAATCGGTCAGGTAAAGAGAGCACAATAAGACTAGCATGTTAAAAGAGCTCAAAATAGGTCTTAGAGGGTTTTAAAAGAATGCAAGATAGGCATAATGGAGTCGCTACAATTCAGAAAGGTTGGGTTAGAGGCCTGCAAATATCCAATGACGGCTTATATTGTGATATAAGTATACATGATATTTTCCAACATGATGTACAGGAGGTTATGTTGATTTTCTTTTCGTCAAAGTAAGTAATAAATAGTCATTCGGGCTGATTCGAAGTAGTGCACTGGCAATTTATTAATCTGGAAGTTTTGGGTCAAACTGAACTAAGGCAACTTATACAATACTAATTTGATGAAATTAGTCTTCAGAATGAAAAGACTGTGGAAGTTGACAGCTTGAATGCCCAAGAGCGACAATATTGAGTCTGTTTTTTACGTTATTATTAAGTAGAGGTTTTACCTATTGGAGGAAAAAAAATCATGGAGTTTTAGAGTGGAGTGCTTCTGGAGTCAAATCAATATAAATATGTAAAAGACGAGGTCATCTTCTCTAGTTTTGGGCCAAATGTCATCTTTTTATTCTCTCCTATTGATGAAGTCCGTCCACTAAGGAATTTAAATGCATCTGCAGTAATATCATATGACTAATTGCACTAGATTTTACCTAGAGATTACTTTTTTTTCCCCTCTAACAAAGTGCCCGGCAAGTTGGACACACAAGGACACAAAATGTGCATTAGTAACGGGGAGATATATTTTTTGACCATGTTTTGGACGTCGTTCATCATGTTTAGGACGTTTTGCTGACTTTCCTTCTGGGGGAGTTATTTCTCGAGATCGTTTCTTCTGTTCCGGTTTCCCTTCTCCACGTCGGTCCCTGTGTGTCTCCAGATATTCTTCTGCTTGAATATATTTGTTAGCCTTCTCAAGAAGGGCTTTCATATTACCTGGAGGACTTTTGTTCACAGAGAAAGCGAACTTGGATGTGGGTCAAAGGCCCCGGAGGAATGCAGTATACTTCACGGATTCATCCAAGTTGTCAATTTCCAAAGTGGCTGCATTGAATCGTCCGAGAAAACATGCCAAAGACTCGTTTTTCTCTTGCACAATATTTAGCAGACTCGCCGAGTTCTTCCTTCGGGAGCGACTGCTTACAAAGTGCTTTTGAAAAAGATCTGATAATTGGCTAAAGGAGTGGATGGACCTTGGTTGTAGAGATTTGAACCATGCATGTGCAGCTTTCCTTAGAGTGGTTGGAAAAGGCTCTGCACATGACAGCGTCTGAAACCTGGAGGAGTAGCATGTTTGTTTGAAACTGGTAAACATGTTCTCCTGGATCACCAGTCCCGTCGTAGAGGTCACATTGAGGCATCCGAAAATTGGGAGGCAACTTTGCCTTCTCGATGGCCTTCGACAACGGATATCTGGATTCATTCCTTGGGCGAGATCGTTCTGGAGAATGATATCTAGGGACCACCTTCCAGGAGTCCCGTTCTTGGGAACGAGACTCAGGCGTCTTCTTCCTGTGGATAGATCTTCGAGGGGTCTTAACTCTGGCGGCCTGTGCGGGAGAGGAGTTGGTACTGTCTTCGATTGATGAATCGCGACGACGTAGCATGATCCACTCCTGGTTACGTGATCTCCGCTTTTGTCTTTGTGATTGTAAGTTGGATCGGCCGTTGATTGGTATTTGCGGCCGTAACTTGATCTGGATGTGAGACGAAGACGAAGATCACCGGGGTCAAGATGAGAATGGTAAGCGGGTGGAGGAGCCACTGCCATGTCGAGCTTTTGTTGGAGAGTGTTCACGACATTTTTTAGCTCGTGGATCTCTTTTGTAAGTTCGGCATTGGGTGTTTTGAATAACTTACGGTTCAGGCGATGACGAAGGTCTCCGTTTTTCAGAGTAGACGTCGGAGAGTGATTTCTTCGAGGTCTACCTTCTGATTCGGGAGTTGCAGATGTGACGTTAACGTGTGCATCTTCCGCAGAATTTTCATGACGACGTGAAGGTGTCGAACGGTGGTCACGACTGGGTCGACGAGAGCTGCTCGTTCGGGCGTGACGGTGTAGAGAACGACTATGTGAAGAGTCGCTAAAAGAAGAATGGTTGGCCATGTTCCCTGTAGTGGTCCCACGGATGGCGCCAATCTGTTGCAGCTAAAAACTGGATCGGGAACCACACCAGAAATCAGGCCTGCAAAAGAGAACACGGAGTGACCGCCGAGTGGGGTTTCGGCGAGGGAACGCTCCGATGCTTAAGTCAGAGATGGCTAACAATGTAGAACTTTGAAGAAGCAATAAGACACAATGTGTGATTGTGTGTGAACTTGTCTTTACCTGAGGGGCTTGACCCCTTTATATAGTGGTAGAAGGAGGAGTCCTAGTAGGACTGGGCTTTGACCAACTCTAATCAGAGTCTAATTAGGATCTTAGAGGATCTCATGTCAATCTAGAGTCAGAGCCTCTTTAGGATTCTGCCCGGTGATTGATACGGTAAATGCCATATCAGTAATAAGCCAGTATGGGTTACGTGTCAAAACTGCCACGTGTCGTCCGTAGATTGGAGGGATATTTTTAGCTATATCAAGTACATAAGCTCACCCCTGTGGTACGAATGTGTGAGTAGAGTAGCAAACTAGAAAGTGAAAATAGTCTTGCCATCTATGTTACATGGACTCGGTGTCGGTGTCCGGATCGGATACGTGTCCGAGTGTTGGACTCGCCTATTTTGAAAAATTAGGGATACGGGGACAAGGATCCGAAAGTGGACACGGACACGGGGACATGGCTAGAAATTTTAAGATACATAAAATACTTTAAATGAGATTGGGTGTAAAATATTACTTTATTAGGGTATATATAATTTCCATAGAATTTTTATATAAGTACTGTCAGGAATAAATTAGGTCATTTCATTTTTGGTTTGAGAATATACATTTACTTTTGATTTAGATATTTTTGATACCTTTTTGGGATAAGTCAATGCCAAAAAGTTGAAAAGGAAAAAGCAAAAGAAAGAAATACAGCCTGTCAAACTCTGTCAAACTCAAAAGCAAAGAGACAAGAAGACTGAAGACCCACGTGACCACTACCTCTTGGCAGAAGTTACTCCTCCTCTCTCTGTCTCTCTCCTCTTTCTTCTTCTCCTCTTTCTCTTTTTCGTCGGTCAATGGTCATATCTTCTTTTCTTTTCCCACTTCTCTCTCTTAAAAACCCTCATGGCTTCTTCTTTCTTCGATCTTTACCATCACTTTCTGGCCGGAATGTTGACGTGGCGTATCCATCCGGCAGATGACGGATCCGACACGGATCCCATACCCGTGTCGGCGTCGAGTCGTGTCGACACCGCCCCTTCCCCCCAAAGTGAAGGGTCCATGTAACTTTGCTTGCCGTTCATAGTAAACACACCTTTAAAGTGATAATTGCTACTAGTATAATTATTATTATAAAAAAGATGAGTTACACGTTGGTTTTACGACAAATGTCCTTTTTTTCATTTTTAGCTCTCTGGTAAAGTACAACCTAAGTGAAACTCATTATTAAATACTCAGGTAGTTAAAACAACTTAAGTTGGACTCATTTATAAATGTAAAGAATTCACTGTATAAAACAAAACGTAAACCTTTATTAACTTTCTAAGCATTGACTTTATCTATTTTAGACTTCAAATTTAGAATCTTATTAAACATTAACTTCCTTCAAATTCTCATATAAGATTGAATAAATGTCGAAAGAATGAAAGCTTAAAAATTCTCACGAAAGTACCTTGATGCTTTCTGGTACATGATTATATGCATTTGTTTCCTTACAATTACGTTGAATTGAGACTATTGTTATACGTCCACTTTTGCTATATCCTCTTAACTCGTTCATTATATCCTTGGTTTACAAATAGAAAGAATAATAAATTTCGTGGTTTATAATTAAATACATTATAGTTACTTTCTCTGCATTGTTTTTGCCCGTGACAATCATGTTCAACATCTATAGAGGATGGAAGAGCAGGAACCATGGTAATTGTCTCCTTTGTCAAGCTGGATTAGGATCCCTTGCTATAGTAGATTTATAGCAACAAATATTATAGTATCTAACAACTAACATGTTTTAGCTGTATTCAAACATGTACGAGTACTCACCAATTTGGTATTAAAAGAGGGTCAATCAAAGGTTCAGACTAAGGTAGGCTAGACATCAACTTAAAATGCATGAGCTTAACAACAAGGTTTGAATATAAACTTAAGCCAGAGTGAAGCCAGAGTGATGGCGTAAAGTTAAGTTAAATTAACGCTTACTTCTTAAATTTGGAAGCATCTGGTGTTATGGAGCTCAATAAGCATATTCAAGGTTGAAGTTTTGAGCCATATAAAGCGTGGAAACTAAATCTAAATTTGTAAAGTTCTAGCTCAAGAGTTTACTTTGGGACTTATTTGAGCTCCACTTTTGTTAAAATACCTACTACGCAACGATGTACATGAAAACTTTAGGGACAAAAGTGGAGCTTTGTTATCATGACCCAAAACACTCTGAAATGAAGGAAGCAGTCTTGTGTACAAGACGATGGAAGCTAACAAAAACTCAGCAAAGCATCTAATGCCTTTTAAAATGGAACTAATGCAACAAATAGATAAAACAAGAGCTAGTCCCCAGTTTTGTAGTGCTCTCTTTTTATTTCGATCTTTCTCATGAAGTCGAACTTAAAATGTACTCTTAAATTAATGTTATAATTGTAATGTTTAGTCTTTTCTAGTGCTTATAGTATTGTGTTATATGTCGTTTTGAAATTTTTAAAGTGTCTCATTGCACGGGTCTCTATTATTTTTTCAATGGACCTCTTCAATTAATAGCTAATTTTGTATGAAGGGGTATTAAAGCAAATTTTTATAAGGCACATGAAATTTTGAAGCTAAAGCTCAACATTGTAAAACTCTATCTAATTGATAAACTTTTATATTAGGACTCATTTTGACTTATAATTGGTCAAAAACACTTTAAACAAGAAATATTTGATCTACAAAAGAAAATTTGTCTATGGAATTTTATTTTAAATCCTAAAAGTACTTAAATTACATTAGAACACTTTTTGGCTATTGTTTCATCACAAAGTACTTCAAAACAAAAATATTTTTATCAAAAGAAAATGAAAGTTAAAGAGAAAAAGTTATGACAATAAACAAAATTACTTAAGATCCGTAAAGAACAATTACATGTATCATAATGTTTTATTCAATCTTTTGCTTGATTAAATTTTTTTAGGAAATTGCATGATGGAATGTTACAGGAATTATAAAAGGACAGCCGGTTATTTTAAATCTTCTGCTCCCAGGTTTTGTTAGCATAACTTAGTGGCTTTGATTCCCCTGAATATATTTTTTTTCTTTAGAGTCTGTTTGGAACCAATTCTTTTAGGATTTAGATTTCAAATTCAGAATTGGATTTGGAATTCAATTTGCTTTTTTTTTTGTTTGGGCCAGAAGGGAATTCAAATTACAGAATTCATATTTTTTGTTTGGAGAACAAAAGAAATGGAAAAGTAACAAATTTTTAGACAATTAAATTCTTGACTTATAATGAAAAATGAACTACAGTAACTGGTTTCAAGTGTGCTAGTGCCAGCACATGGTAGCGACGGTGGTGACGGCGATTACGATGGTAATAGTAGTGGCGGCGGCGGTGGCAGTAGTGGAGCCGATGGTGGTAGTAAAGTGATGGTAGTGGCGACGACGGCAGCTGCAGCGACGGCGGTAGTAGTGGCTGCTGCGGCAGCGGTTATAGTGGTAGTGCTGGTAATGGTGATGGCAGTAGTGGAGGCAGTGGTGGTGGCGACGGTAGTGGTGGTGCTGATGGCAGTGGTGGTGCCAGTGGTAGTAGTAAAAGTGATGTGACTGTAGCGTGACAGTGGTGGTGGCAGTGGTGACAATGTTGAGGGTGGTGTTGGCGATGGTAGTGGTGGTGGCAGTATTGGTAGCGACGGTGGCGGTGCAATAGCGATGCCGGTGGTAGTAGTAAAAGTGGTGTGGCGGTAGCGGTGACAGTGGTGGTGGCAATGTTGAGGGTAGTGCTGGCGATGGTAGTGGAGGTGGCAGTATTGGTAGCGACAACGGCAGTCGTGGCGGCGGCAGTAATAGTGGTTGCGGTGGTAGTAGCAGTAGTGGTGACAGCGATGGCGATAATGGTGGCCGAAGTGGTGGTGCCGATGGTGGTAGTAAATGTGGTGTGGTGGTAGCGGTAGTGAAGACGGTGGTGGTGGGTTAATTGTTGAAAAGATTCAGAAAATGGTAAGATGGGTTAATGATTACTTTTAATTCAAGTAAATTCAAATCCCACGAAATCTAACCATTTTTCATCGGATTTCACTCTATAGAAACAAATCCAGTCCAATCCCATGTAATCCAATTCCAATTCCTTTTTTAATGTCCTAAACAACAAAATTAAGTATCTGAAATGAAATCCCATTAATTCCATGGTTCCAAACACACTCTTAGTTCCCTTTTCCAATCAACTCTCTTTCACATTATTATCCAATTTTTTTTTTTTAAATTAGTTATGAATGTCATCATTTTCTATTGATTGACAATTGATGGTAAATTACAAGAGCCTACCCTGCTAATGATACTAGGTCATGATTGCAATCTTCATTCACTCTAAGTAAGTAGCAAATCAAATATTGATATACCATATCAAGTGTTTGACAAAGTCCAAACCTTCCTACTTTTTGGTTGGTAGGGACAAATGCTATTTACTTAGAATGACAACGCATTTGTAATCATTGTAAACTCTAATTGACTTGAAAATATTGGGTGCTCTGGGACCAATGGTCCTGACCATCTAGGACCGCTGAATATCTATCATAAGACACCCTCATGCTCCCCTTAGGCCATTCTTTTTTCCACATCACCACCTCTAATCCAACGGTCCTAAATGGTTGAGACCAATAGTCCGAGGCCATGCAATACTTACATTGGTTGACAAATAGAATTTAAAACTTGAATGTGCCGTAACTTTGTTGGAAATTTGAACCAAATAACAGCCGACATTATTCTATCTTTAGCATCATATTGCTTATTATTATTATTATTATTATTATCCACCATCCATCACTTATAGCTTAGATGGAAGAAAATGCACATCAGTGTATTTTTTTCTTTTGGTGACTGTTAAAGACTTAAAATTTGAAATTACTGTTCACTATGTCTTATATTAATTTTTAAATTAGTAAAGAATAAGTTTATTTCTTTTTAACCTAATTGAAACAACCATCTATGCTTAACTTGTATTTGTATGGGCTTTCTCGAAGGAATGGCATATCATTGCGATATATTTTTAATCTTTCATTTTTCTTTTAAAATTTATTAACCACCCAAGCAAAGGTTGGTACGTTTGCTAGAATTGTATGACTGTAGAGATCCTCTCAAATAAGGGGGTGAGCCTTATAGACATGCTGCAGGCTGTTATGGATACCCACATAAGCGACCCCTAGGACATAGAAGCATGGCCATACCTATGTTGACATACGTGTCGGCATTTGTGTATGGTCATGTTTCTGCGTCTTCAGTTTTGTTTTTGTGATACCCCTCTTTGTGTCGATTGTCATGACTTATGTCTGTGCCCAACAATCCAGGAATTCTAGTCAGATACACCCAGTTCGACATTTATTTCCTCCTTTCTAAGTCCACTTTTTACGTCTCAAAATTAAAGACACATTCGAGCATCTGTCCAGGTAATACTGTTTGGTTTTTAATTCGCCATCTATGCCAAGCCCCTGATTACACAAGAGACGAAACATTGGTGCTCACAGGGCGGAAACTGGTAAGCACGATAACATTGTTAGGCCCACTCTCTAATAGCTTAAGCTAATAGAGCAGATGGTAACTTAACATGTTATCAGAGCTCTTGGTTATGCAATTCTTCCTACTTGCATTTGGCCCCATTTTATATTCCTCTTTGATTTGCTACTATATATGTTTTTTGGACTTGGCTGTGGTGAAATGATTTCTCACGTTGGTTTGACTCTCCACGTGCAATCAAGGGCTTGCACGTGAGGTGGAATGTTAAGCATATATATTGTTGGGTCCATTCTCCACAAACTTAAGCTCTTAGAGCAACTGGTAACTTAAACGCCATAATATAGTGCTCACCCGGGCACAAAGATGAAGTGGACAGATTGCAAAGTAGGAGACATGAGCCCCGAGGCCTTTCAAAGTACCCGACGTGTGCATCATGCTTTAAGAGTTCCTCTTTCTGTGAGAATTGGAGCGTAAAATTAAAAGGTTATGTGTTTTCTGTAACTTTGAGCCTACTTTTGCTTGCTTGCTGTTCCTATGCTGTGTTTTGTTTTTTGATGCTAGAGAAGCTTGTGAGATTTCACAAATACTTCTGGTTTTTACTTTTGAATTTTCTGAAATTCAGACTGCATCTGGATCTTCTTCTCCAGTGGTCCTTGTAGTCAACAAAATAGACTGTGCTCCATGTTCGTGTTCCGAATGGGTCAAAGTCCATGTAGGCTCTTTCAACAGGCACATTTTTACTTGTGCTATTACTGGTCAAGGTATACCAGATCTGGAGGCTGTTATCTTAGAAATTGTTGGCCTTGACAAGATTCCTGCAGGGGGGCGCAAATGGACTGTGAACCAGGTAGTTTTAACGGAGTTTCCTTGTTCATCGTACTATTTATATCCTTTCAATCGAGACTACTGTAATTTGTTGTTGTATAGTAAATTTTTGTACATCGAAACATGGAGTACATAGGTTGCTAAATGTGCGGAGGTGATTATAAATTCATGTGCTGAGTTAACTCCAAATGCTGTTCTGGGATCTGCTGGACTTCGATTAGGACGTCACCTGACTAATGAGTGTTCCCGTCTGGATCTGACTTCTGTTTTCTCCTTGTCTCCTCAAAACTCCTCAAAGAATTAGCTGCGCTTGGAATGAGGCTAGAATGACATGACGTGTTCTCACAGAAAGCAAGTTTAGAATTTCAACTGGACACCAACCAGCTTTTTAGTAGCTTGTACATGTCGACCACAAATTTGAGATATCCGTAAATTAACTTCCTCCATTCACCGAGGGGATATGTTTTATCAAGTACTAATTGAGATTTTGGCAACAGCACCTGATAAATAATCAGGCCTTGAGGGCGTATTTAATGGTTGGTGCTATATAGCTGCTCAGCACTATTTTGAGCGTGTGCCCAGTTAATATTTACCTTTGTAATCTCAAATTCCTTTTGCTTCAATGTCAATCACATAGTGCCTTGGGCTTGTTTCTAACTGATATGTTGTTGGTTCCTTTGATGAATTATTAGAGACAATGCGAGCAGCTTTTCCGAACAAAGGAGGCACTTGTCAGGTTAACAGCATCTATTCAAGAGGAAATACCGCTCGACTTTTGGACAATCGATTTAAGAGAAGCTGCATTGGCCCTTGGGCAGATCAGTGGAGAAGATATTTCTGAGGAAGTCTTGTCTAATATCTTTGGCAAATTCTGTATTGGTAAATAGTCTACAACCTTGTTTTCCTGTACAATTTTGGTGTTTAAATTTATTAGAGCGTCCTGAAAAGATCAGACTCCTCACTATTGTATATCTTCTGTATACTGATTCACTGTATGTAAACTGTAGCATTTGTTACCAAAATACATCAACGAATCACTTCATAAGAAATCTTCTCGACTCTTCACCTAAACCTACGTAAAATAGTCATCTCACAAAAAAAAAATGATTGATTGTACAAAAGAATTAGTCACGAAACAAATAGGGAACAGAAGTTATCTAACATGTTTGCATTGAGAACTCAGTCTGGAACCCCAAGTTTGCTCCTCATGCTGACGAGACAGATTACCGAGTTCAAAAAGCTGGCTTTCCCAGTTTTCTCTTGTAAGTCTTCCTCTGCTCATCCTTCCCCTTGAGCACATTTCCTCATTTTCCAAGTTCTGATCTAAGAGGGTTCTATAAGCATCGTGCAATTCCACAAACTTCCGAGTGGATTCTTCCCTCTTGGATGGGCTGCATACACCAGGATGATAACAACGAGCCATCTTCCTGTAGGCTTTCTTTATCTCATCTATATCTGCATTTAGACTGAGAGACAACGCATTGTAGTACTTCACCATTTCTCCTCGTTCTGTGGATACCGTAGTTGCTCTGCAGGAAATGACGACATTAAAATGGACTTGTCGTTGGAAGTTCTTAGGCTGAAGAGAGGGCAGAAATAGTCTCCCACTGTTTAATCCAGAGCTCAGAGAAGTGTCCATGGAGAGGGTAGAAAGGAAAACGGGACGAATAAAGATTGCAAGATTTCTGAAGTATATAAGTAGATGAGTTAATAAAGCAAACAGATTGGCCGAAAGAACAGATTCTTTCAGCCCTAAGCATGGACGTGTTGACCCTTGTACATAAAATACTAGGCAGTCCTAACGCCGGATATTCTACACTACGCGGGACTGCTTCAAAACTACAGTTTCCTTGGCCGGCTCCACACTGAATATTGGCGAGATGGTAATGTTAGTTGGGCCTTGCATGGGACGTGCTGAGCGAAAGCGAGCACAGAAAATGCTTATAGTATATTGGTAAGAGTGCGATAGTGCAGAGCGAAAGCGTGAGCTAGAGCGGTTATGGAGAATGGAAGCATCCCACTTTGAAGAGATTTGAGAGGCCAAGAAACCCTGTTTAACACTCATAGTTAGTATACAATGCAAGTACGCTAGAATTATAGAATCGGCAGAAGATCCGAGAAAAGAAGAAACCTTAGACAGAACGTGGAAATTTTGACCATTTCCATGGCATCGGTGCACTAGATAGGATCCAGACTCCTGCACAAGCGAGCGGTCTTTCATGTAGCTGCTGCCTTGGTGGAGGATATCAGACTAACGGACACTGGAAGAAAAGCGATTCTGGGCAGTTGTGTTAACACCAAGTAGCCGAGTGTCTCCCGTGTTCAACTTTAAGCATTTCTGGGAGAATACTAGAGGCGCTATATAATTTTAGTGCAATGTGGATGTAGTGTGGTAGAGCTGGGGATCGAGGGGAACATTGAGTGGACTGTCAAAAGTCCACGATCAATCAAAATTTCTAGCCTGATTTAGCAGCACAAGTGTTGATAGCCAACAAATTCTGATTCTGCAGGAGTTACAAAAGCTCTCCTAGTTTAGACAGTAGAATGCGTACATCCAACCATCTAAGGATCATTCATCCTAGTTTCAGCCCTTTTTTAACACTGCTAGTAAACTAACCTCCTTTTATAAATTGTTTCGCACTCTCTGAGACTCACCTCATGGTTTCAAGCGCTTCAGAAGTTGTTTTCAAGGATTGTAAGCGGATGCTACAGCAAGATCTACTGAAGTCAAGCCACGGGTTCTAGCAAATCATTCAGGAACTGAATATGGATGGTACCAATGATTGCAATTCACACCGTTCATTGTTTCCCGTGTATCTTCTTTAAAGGCAGCAATGCAATTTAGCTGCCCGAAAATGGAGTTGTTCTCCTTTAATTGCAGCAATATGGTTGATATTCCAACATGCATACACGAAAAAACATGCAAGTTTCGAAGCCACGATGTCTTTCAAGGTCAATGCAGAGCTGACAAGAGAAGAATTGGAGGAGAAGAAAAAGATAAGGGAAGTAAGGGAAGAAGAGAAGATGGCCATAGAAAGGAGGTGAAAAGGAAAATTGAGGAAAAGGAGAAATAGGAGAGCAAAAAATGAGAGAATAGAAGGATTAGGAGAAAAAGAAACAGGCTCAAGAGGAAATGGAAAGGAAGGAAGATAAAGACAATAAGAAGTGCGAAAAACTGAAAGAGGGAACAGAGAAAATGGCAAAGGAGAGGCACTGCCTGTTCACTTTGTTCTTGGCTTTTGTGTTTCTCCCCCATGTGGTTGTATTGACGAGGAAACAAAAGAATTCTTTTGTTTCTGTTTTCGTTTCTTTTGTCTTGGGTTGTTCAAGAAATAATTTTTAAGAAATAAAGTTGATTACTTCATCTGCAATAATGGTTTTTAGGATATACTATAGTTGTTCACCTTGAAGAACTTTAGGTCTTCATGTAGTTGGGCATCTCTACAGATACTTGATAATTTCTCTTCTTTCATATGTCAAATTATTTTCGCTAGACGTACATTGACCGCTCCATGGCATTGGTGCACTAGAACCTAGAGATGATCCAGACCACTGCACAATCGTTTCGAGAAGATGTGCCCTCTATCGACCATATGATCCGATCAGAGTTTCATTCTATAAGTTAGGTCTTCATGCAGCATTTTATTGTACAATTTTCAGTCTTGCTGGAAACTCACCAAGATATTGTTAGTGTTTTTTCAAAATATAGTATCAAAGTTGGTTTATTTTCTTTGTCAAAATGATGAAAGGAAGATGAAGAGGCAAAGAGAGAGGAATCCCACGTAGAAGGGAATTGGAAAAGTAAGTGGGTATATACTTATGTGGTATGCTAAGGTGTATGCATGTGCACCGAGTATGGTGCGAAGTACCATACGAGGAACGAAGCGTGGCAGTGAGCTGTGAGGCGCAATGTGGCGCTTTGATGATGCACTTTGCACTTTGCATCGACGCGATTAGACGCTTCTAAGTTTTCGTGACGAAAACTAGGCCGTCGGTGCAACGGTTCGGGTCGGATCCGACCATTAGTAGCTGAGTGGTTACACTTGCACTGGTTCGGGTTATGCCCGAACGGTTGCACCTGTTAGGCAGCTAGGTGGTTCCAGTTTAGGGCAATGTGGCGCACTTCGCACGTGCGCATCGACGCGATTAGACACCTTTAAGTTTTCGTGACGAAAACTAGGCTGTCGGTGCAACGGATCGGGTTGGATCCGACCGTTAGTAGCTGAGGGGTTACACTTGCACCGATTCGGGTTATGCCCGAACGGTTGCACCTGTTAGGCAGCTGGGTGGTTCCAGTTCGGGCCAGACCCACCTGTTGAGAGCTGGTTAGTTACCAGTCCAGATCTGGACCGTTAATCTTAACGGTTTCTAATCTGACGGTCCAGATTGCTTGGGTGCATGATGAAAGGGTATGACCCTTGATTAGCAACCACTAGTGATTTAAATATAGCACAATGGTTCGAAAATCTGACCATATAGATGAGCCTCTACTCTCTTCTCCTTTCTGCAGATATTTTACAATAAGAAATTTCTGCAGAATTTCTTAGTTGTAAACCCGTTATCCAGTATTTCATACACTTTTCTGTGGAATAAATATCGTGTGTGCAAACGCTATTCACTAGTGCGTTTCGTTGTATCTTGGAGGGTATTTGCCTGTAACCCGTTGCACACCAATTTTAGGTGGGGGCAAATATAAACTTAAAGAGAGCGTTTTACAACGTGCCTCGAAGCCGATCCTCTTTCAGTCACAAAGCCATCTCATAATCCAACAGATATAACTAGGCGCGATGCTTTTTAGAGACATGCTCCCGTCTCAAAGTGACTCGAGAGTCATAGTCCCCATGAGTGCCGATGAAGAGCCTCCAGTGCCAGAGCATGTAGACTAGTCACGCAAACACCCTAGTGGAGATAGGGATGTATACGAACCGAGTTCCAGCCAAACAGAAACGTGTTCAAACTCATTTGTTTAGTTTCAGGTCACGTTCGTGTTCATATTCGTTTAATTTTTACAATTCTGTTCAAACTAGTTCGTGGTTTGTTTCATTAAACTCGTGTTTAGCTCGAGTTCGTTCGTTTATTTATAAGAACCGAACTCGAATTTGAAAACTCATGTTCTCATTCAAAACAGTTCTTTCCAAACCAGAATTACACCTTGATCCAATTTTCTAACTGATTTTAGGGCTTCCAAGTTTAAACTAATTTATATTATAATTAAGTTATATGACTTTTGAATTTGAAATATATTATAATTAAGTTATTATCCAGATAAGTTGTTCAAGAACACATTCATAAAGAAACAAGAAGAACAAAAGCGAAAGGCAAAAGAGAGGCAGAAGATCGAGAGGAAAACTAAATGATCAAATCAATGAGACATTACACCAACAGTTAAATTGTTCATCTTGTTCTCTCTCTTCCCCCTCATAAGCAAATAAAATGTTCATTTTGTTCTCTTCTTTCAGCATTCATTCCTGCATACAGACGTACTTGTAGTAAATACTTCTTCAGTTTCCACTTTGTCGGGTACACTTTGGTAACAAGGATTATCAGACATTACACCAACAGTTATATACAAGAAAAGGGATCAAGAGGGCTCATATTTATTAGCAATAAATACAACTAGTGTTGCTTACATTATGTAACAGGGAAATGAACTTCAGCAAGAAAGACTAAACAGGCATGCAGGAAAGCTCGTGAAATAAAGCCCGACAATGCCGCAATATGTTCCCTCAAATAATTGATGCCTATATCCTACATCACTCTTGCACCGCCAATATTTACGTTTCTCATAACACAGAAGCTGATCAGAACAGCTTCTTGAGATCCTTCATACTCTATGTTCCACTCTTCCAAACTACTCATCACTTTATGGTATGTGCCGGTGCTCATCGGATTTTATAGATGCTTTTAGCAATCAAGATCATGCTACAAACAACAGGCAAAGGAAGCTGATTGTGTGGTGATACTTGCCTGTTCATTACAACTCTGCCACTCAGTTGAGTAACTCTCGAAGTTTTTCAATCAATTGACCTCTAGATGATGGCTCCACCTGCATTGTATTCGACATACTAAAACTCATTCCCAAGGACTAGTCAGGCAGAAAAAAAAAAGGGGAAAATTAGTATCAAGAGATTGTGTAACAGATACTCGACAGAATTTACCTTGCGTAGAAGCGCAGCAAGACTTTGAGGTAGAGCTTTTAGATCTAACGTTGAATCACCAATATTTGTTAACTGAAGCGTTACCTTCTGCGTACGCAACTCTTGTAGCTTTTCATCGTAGTTACTTGTAACATCCTTCCATCTAAAGAAAGCTTCGTCATCAAGCCAAGCATCTTTGCTGTCACCCGCGATCTTGGAACCCAAAAACCAATTCTTAATCATGTCCATTGCAGATTTATATGACAACTGGTCACCGGCAGCATTTCGGACGGTCTTGATCAACGACGCTTCAACAACTCTCCGGAGCAGTCTTTTGTAGAAGAAAGACCGAGAGTTACCCCAGTCCAAGATTTCTCTGATCACCCCTTTTGCAGCCATTCTATAAGAAGTATCATGCAGTTCTGCGAATTTCGTGGCTATCTGTGTGTAAACTGGCAAAAGCTGCTTCTCCCGAGCTTCTATCTGCTTCTCTAGGGTTTCCACATCCCCAACGGCCCTAGTGCTCCTGGCTTCCTGAAGCTTTGTTTTCATATGTATCAGCTGCCGGTCGAGCCTACCCATGCACAGTAGCAGATCCTTTTCTTTAAACTTGATTTCAATAAGACCTTCTGGTTCAAGGACATTTCCTTTAGCAGTACGTTCAGCGTACATTTCTATATGGTCTGAATTGATCCTGCTGTCCACAACAACCCATGCCCCGCCACGGAGTTCACCTGCCATTGGAATGTAGACAAAAACGGGCTGTCTGTATGTTCGAAGGTTCTCAACAATGGTCGATCCAGCCTGAAGGATTCCTTCAAACAGATCCCTCTGTCCACCAGAAAATCCCCTCCAGTTAGCAATAATGAAAAGTGGGAGCTCTTCTCTGTTGAAATCCATCAACGCTTGAGCTGTCTTGCTAGCAGAATCTGGAAACCATACTTGCCCTGCTTGAGGGACGACCCTTTCATGGGAATCGGGCTGCCCAGGGTCCGCAGGTATAACTTGCATCATAGTTTGAGTCTCGGTGGCAACTATCCCCACCGGGATTCCTCCAAGCTTTGCGCGTCCTGTCACAACTGTCCTTGCCCAGCCTTCCAGCGTCTCAACAAAGCTGTTTTTATCAAACATACCCCCCAGCCACTTCCGACTACCATCAAAAGTACCACAGATAGCTGCTCTGGGATCGCATGTGTTCTCAGGAAGGTACTCAACGAGTCTCTCTGGAGGATCCAAGGGAGTTGAAATGGGAAGTGGACCGCCTAAGTAGGCTGGAATGAAGCTTAACCACTTCAAAATAGCTGATACCCCTTCAAGATCATCTGAGACCGTCAGATGAACGACCCCATTGGTTGCCATAATTTTAGGGCCTCCGAGTTGCATGTGGGAGCTGTACACCTCCCGCCCTAAAAGCTTGTTTAGTGAAGAGAAACCAGTCAGGATAATAGGATGGTCAAGCCTTTGTATACAACGCATTCCAAGACGAGCAAGATAAGCACCTATGCCAACGGTTTTGCCAGTCACGTAGGTTAAGGTAAAGGTTTCGTTGTATGCCCTTGAAAATGCACCAGCAATGGCTCCACTACCAGTTAAGTTCTCGACCCCCAAGCCGTCCTCCTTTCCTATGATCGTATCTATTATCCATCTCGTTTCTCCACTTGAAAGCTGCAATTCATGCGCTAGAACAGATGCCCCAACGCGAGCATGGTCCTCAGGAGTTAAATATACGTACTGAAAACCACGCTCGGGGCTAGATTCATCAGACCAACCTACTTTAAAGCAAGACCTTACTTCCTCAGCTACCCCAAGACGGGCCCCTGAGTTGGCCGCCAAATAAATGAGAGGTAGTTTCTTAGTGCAAGCGAGATCAGTCACAGCTTGGAAAAATGCATCCTCCCTAGGGCCAAAAGACCCATTTTTTATGGTAACATCATTTGCTATAACCAAAATTGTCCTGCCAGAAGGGAATTCAGGAGTAGACATTTCCATAGACCAGGCAACCATACCAACATCATTAAGCCCAGGCTGGCGATCCACAGAAATAAGAGGGGTACCCCAGGAACCTCTCTGGTCAGCGAATGTGAACTCGGTAACTTTGAGGAGAGCTTTACCCTTACATTTGCTATTATCTGTGAACTGGGATTCCCATGACTTCTCCAATGCCGCTTGAAATGCCTACAAGGATATTATTCATTATGAATACTTAAATTGAGCTATATCAATGATCTGTGCTATTAAAGTATGATGGTGTTCACCAGCGGGAAATCATAGCAGTAAGATGTGTTGCTTTTCCTGGCCGAAAGGCGTCTACGATGAAGAGCTCCCAGAGGCTGATAGTGTGCATTCACAGGTACACCATGCAAAGGACTCTGCATGGAGGTTGAATGGTAGACCACTCCATGTTTGATGGGATCCTCTAGTTCTCGGTATATCTGGACATATAGCAACCAAAAGTAGGATTATGACCTTTCAAAGATATAACACTGCATGTGCGATTAGATTGTTATAGCATGTCAAGTTGGCCCAGGAAGAGAGAGAAAAAATAGGAATAAGAAAAGCAACAACTTAGATCCGACAAAAACAAGCTGACAGATTAGAGAGTTACTGCGGAGCTGGCATCCGGTTAGAAAGCCTGAAGCCTGGGGAAAGGAGCAAATGAGGCTACTACATTTCAAAAATGGATTCAAATTGAAAATACAAGCCTAAGTAAGAACCAACTACAAGGGTAGAAAGGGAATAGGAGAGGTAGTGTGCTTCTCTATAGTATTGGAGAAACTAACTCTACATAAATAACCACTAAATATTGGAAAGGCAGGTAAAGGCGGATG
Organism: Escallonia herrerae; assembly: GCA_033070095.1. NCBI lineage: Eukaryota > Viridiplantae > Streptophyta > Magnoliopsida > Escalloniales > Escalloniaceae > Escallonia > Escallonia herrerae. Next base: position 121,334 of record JAVXUP010001402.1, read on the forward strand.
GCTTGCCGCCTTCCTATTTTCTTCTGCGGCCTTGTCTTTTTTTTTGGTGCCAGTTGCAGCAATTTAAAGTCTATGGTATGACTTGGCCGGTTCCATTAGAAGGATCGATCAATGAGACTAGGAAATTAGGGATATAATATTTTTGAAAATTGATCTGTGATCTGTATGTAAGCTGAAAACAAGTGCCTTAGCTTTCCTCTTGCTAGTCAAATTTTTCTAAAAACCTTACGGTCCCAGTCACAGAAGTTGAACTTAGTGGCAGAATCTCCTCTTCACAATTCTAAATGGTATACAGACAAACTTACATGCACGATGCATGTGTGCCCAGTCACATTGGCAACCACAACCCTCCAAGCACCGTTGGCTTGTCCGGAAGATGTTATCCAAAGCTTCACTTCCCACTCGCAGACACCTAATCGGTGCATTTTCACTCCAACAGATGTATGAATGTCGCGTACTAGATCTCTCAGGATTGTCTCTACTGCAGCTTCTTCTTGATCAGGATCTATGTCAACTCTCCTGGAACATTTCTAAAGATAAGACATCATCCATATTGAAGGAACAAAAACAGTTGAACAAAATGTAGATAAGCTTACTGGGGGTATGGCACAAGATCATCAATTTGTTGTTCTCGTATAATATAGAGGTACATATGACCATAGTCAGATATGACTGTAGAGTTATGGACATGAAGTTCCAACTCCTCCATTGCTGTAATTAACGACCGCAAAATGCTTCTCGATGTAAAAGACAAAGCCCACTGGGATTGGGTTGTTCCCATGTTTAGACCTTGATACATCGTGAACCCTTCATTTGTTGGTTGTCTTACAAGTGTTCTCATAAACAACCGCTGGTCTGGTTTTGGCTTGTCTACCAGTGTGTACAGGTGCCACTGACGGTCCCGGGATGGAGTGTAATTTATTTTTTCGTAAACCTTAAGTTTTTCCTGCAATACAACACACATATAGACTTCAATATCATTGGGTTGCAAAATAAAGTGCTAGTTGCTATTTCTATGTACAAGCAAATTAGAAAAGTTGGAGCTCTAAGCAATACCAATTCGAGGTATATGGATAGAGGAGGTTCCAGGTGACGAAATAGGGGCTCTTCCTCATAATACATCTTCTCTGCTGACCAATGGAAGGAGTGCCTCATTGGGCCTCGCCCTTCATCTCTCTGCATCATACAACTGATAACCCCGACACCTGCACTTCTTAGGCTGGAGCTTATCTCTTTCTCTCTAAGTATTTTGGCTAGCTTGTTGATTCTTTCTTGCGCCTGATCCTCATCGCCACTGCATATAGTCAGAAAACAGTACTGATTCAGGGTGAAGGTCATCCTTGAGATTTTATTCACCAAACTGTTTCTGACATCAATTGATGATGTATATGTGCTACGAGCCAACGATAAACTCGGCCATATCAGGAAACAAAGTAACATGTAAATGAAGCTATTTTTACCCCCTACAGCAACTTTAGGTTCTGCACAGACAGCTGACAGCTCAAGCTCTGTGTTATTGTACATTAAGATGTGCATTAATCATGATATGTCTCTCTGCTGTCTTTGCCCGATCTGGGTATTTATTCAGAAGCAATTATTATCAGGGTTGTCAAAACTAGATTTACACATGCTGCTATCAAGGAATAAATTTGTCAGCTGGCGCAAAGTTGCCAAGGGTATGTTGTATACCTGTCCTGAAGCGAACTCATCTGGTTGTTGATGCCTGCCAAAGCAATATGCAGCATATTGCCATGGCTAGCTGACTCCACAAATCCATTAGGGATCATATTGTGAAAGTTGTGACTTGTTTCTTTCAAAACAGAGCTTATTACTGTCGGCACTAGTTGAAGAGATTTGATGATGACCATGGCTCCCCATCTCTTATCAGTGTGTTTGTTCACTAATTGCTTCTCTGAAGTATGATAATCAAATCCATTCTTTCTCTCTATGTGTTCGTCCAGGAACTCCCATGAAGCAATAAGACCAGATCTGTGCCACTGCATCCTGACGCTCTCCTTTATAAGGTAGGGCTGAAAATAAACAGCAAAAGTTAAGAACCAGTTGTCCAAAGTAAAATTATCACTTAACTTTGTAGGGATATTCCTATCAATAATTATACCTGATATAGCCTGCGGATGTATGTCTCTACAACGCGTCTCTGAAGGGTATGATCACTGTGATCAAAGAGACCTACAAGAGCGTCTTCAACTGCTAAAGGAGCACTCACAAGATCCTCCATCCGTTCGTTGATGGCACTTTTTCTCTTGGGAGTATCCATAGTTTCACCTTCTTCAGTAAACATCTCTAACTCAGAAAGACTTCTGGCAATGCTGGAACGAAGTTCACTCAGTTTAGTTTGTTCCAACAATTGACTTGCCTTCAGCGCCAGCTGCATGATTAGTTTGGCATGGTCATGCAAAAAGCTTGAAAAGATGACACCAGAAATCTATTTATTCATAGAAGTTAGCGCAGAACATCACTTTTACAACTATAACCTCTGTGCTGTTAATGCAGTTCGTTACCATATTGCTGTTAGATATAGCGTTGCTACTAAATACAACATAGAAGGAAGTATAGTTATAATTTTCTTTAATCGATTTCCTATTGAATCAAGCTAGTAAAAACTTGCTCGAAATTTCACTTACCAGATTCCATTGAGTGAGACACATCTCATTCATTCAAATGCAGTTTCAATAACAAATATGGGGGGGGGGGGGTTTGGCAACTCATGCTTATTCTCGTAGACCTTCGACTCATAACATATATGTTGCAGCCAAAAAAAGACAATGTTTAGGGCCAAATACTAGAACAAATTCCGTGACTCTTGTAAACTGTTTCTATGTAATGAAAACAGAACTCATGTCAATACTATAGTGACTTCACACAATTTTTTGCATAAAATCTGATGAATCACATGTGATGCTGACATTAGAATAACATTACTGATAAGTGTAATAGGTAAATATAGCATAGAAATATAACTAAATAATCTAAGATTGACAATTATACTTGTTAATAAGAACTCTCTATATGATTAGACATTACTCCTATAACTTACCTTGCAGCAACATGTTTATGTTCTCAATATGCCAAGCTTCCACCAGGTCATTTAGTTACTAATTTTGTTTTCATCGGTATGCTTGTAGGTAGTAAAGAAGTTTCTACATTATCTTAACGAAGAAATAAATCATATAACCAGCAATCACGATAGGTAAAACCCACAACACAGAAGCAAAGAACGCTGATTTCATAGTAAAAGCATTGGTTGAACTGCCAACCTCAGAATAAATTGAATGATTTAGTGTGGCGAATCGGACTAGTTTATCCCTATACCCAGCAGGATTAGGATACACCAACTGTTCCATTAGCCGTAGTATCAACTTATTTTTTCCTCTAACACCCTGAAATCCAACAACACGACAGGGTCCAATGCAAACAATTATCCATCTTAACAAGCTATATATAAGAGAGCCAGCTTATGAATAAAAACTTCTTTCTATACCTGATGAGAAAGCACTATGTCCACAACCTTCAAGAGGTCTTTATTGTATTGAAGCCGAAGACGTTCAATTACATCAGCCTGAAACAGACCAATCAAAAGTAAACTAAACATGAACTTCTCTGGGAGACCCACCAATCCATATTCCTTTAATTTTTTGGTATTTAGATATTTACATGATTGAACAGCAAAGCACTACTCGTACAAAATTTAGCAGAATAGCTAAAGTGTTTGGAAGGTGATTAACAAAATGCAAAACATTTATATAAATATCTTTGGGAAGAAAGGAAAAAGGAAAAATGTTGGTAGAAAGGTTCCAGATGAACAAGTAGAGTACCAGTCATGAGATAAGTCAAAAGTAAAAAAGACATATATATAGTAAAAAAGACATATATATAGAAGGTTCACTTAAACCAGTTATATGAACTTAAGAACTTCTATTTTTAGGCAAGATTCTTTGGAAGACTAGAATAGCCATAAACGAAAATAGATAATTATAGCCGCTATTCAAGCAAGACATGTTTCTGTTGAAGGATAAACTGACCTGGATGTTGTCACTGAATAATTCTTCAACTGATAAATACTCTTCAAAAAGAGCTTGAACAATGAGACGGGCATGACTCTCTCTTCCACCCTCATAAGACTTTACAAGACTCATCAAAGGTTCAATAAGCCTTTCTTGGGCCCCTTTTTCTTTATCAGGACAGGAGCTTAGATGGTCCTGCCAAAAGACATTTCTTAGTATAACTGCATTACCACTCAAAGAAAAAGAAAGCAAAAGGAGAAACATTTTATACAAGGAGGGTGAGATCTTTAAACCAACCTCAAGGACACCCCGCAGAATTTTAGCAGGAAATTCAACAGTTAGCATGCTGGAGACTCCTTCGTACTCCTTATATTTCGATTCCAACTGCAAAGATTGCATCAAGAAAGCTAAATAAGACCGGAATATCATCCCAGAGGCCCTATTGGTGTAAATCAAGAACTCAAAGCATGAACCAGAGGATTTACCTCGATTCTGAGGTCTTTGGGAAGTCGAGTAGCCAGAACAGCCAAGGACTCTTGCCATTGGAGGTAAGGCAGCTGAGGGTTGTCAAGACAACTAAGCAGGTTTTTCACTACCTGAAGTTCACTTTCTTTAATAAGAAACCTCAAGTTTCAAAAAGAATAGGAAGATAACTTATTTCCCAAAATCTGCTCAAATGTGTTGGTGTATATTTACGTAGTTAAAACACCAAAATCTTTGGAACAGAAACAATATTAGGAATGGATGACACATCCACTTAAACATACAAGATAGTTAAAAAAGAAATAGCTTTCAAGGACTACTTACTTCGTCAATATTATGTTCGTATCCTGCAAGAATCATCCGGGCTGCATTCAAAATTGCAGCGCACCTCTGATGAACTTTTCCAGATATTGCAGTTGGAGGCCCAAGAATGGGAAAGCTTCCATGGAAAGGCTCTGCTTTTCTTACTGCTGAAGGGTCATCCAGATCTAGCCTTGCTATAAGCTCTCCAGCCTTAAAAACAAAGCGGACTCTTAATTACTAACAAGTGCAAAAAGATTTGAACTTTTTAACGAAAAAATGTTTTACCTGCATTGCTTGACCTTCAGACATTATTAATTGGATAACCCCAGCGGCAGGTGAAAGAAGTGGCATACACATCTTCATAACTTCAACCTCTGCGTAAGGTGTATCAGCATCAACATGACTACCATCTGAGACTAAAAACCGTAGTAGCTTGCATGGTGTCTCTGCTATCAACTTAGAAGGATCATGATCATTCTGCACACAAAAATGATAAGTATATCTAGCCACCATATGTAAAAATTAGCATTAAAAAAGCAAATTGCTGACACCTGAAGCAAGCATGTCCGTCCATCAATGAGAAGACGAGTTCCAGCTGCTTCTTCCTCTGCATATATAATGTGACTGTTCCCATCCAACTGCGACAGATCCAAAGTGACAATCACATTTAGCATAATGTAGGCATCATATACATTTAGTATGTCAATTTCAATATAAATGATCCACATGTTTGGCATGTCTGGTACAAGACCAAAACTATTTTCCACCAACTTTAATCAGTTCACAGATAAGCAAATAAGAAAAGATAGGGATTGCTTGCCTGCATAAGTAAACCTCCATCACGCAGAGTATGTATTTCTGCTTCAATTTCTGATTCATTCATCTTTAATCTGTAACTTCCTGGTCCTCCCCTTACCATATCAATCTAAGGAAAAACCAAGTTAGAAACATATTAAAGCGCCATATAGGAAAACAAATCAAGAAAACTTCTGAACACTGAAAATGGTGCTCTGCAGTTTACTTTTTGCTAGTTATATACTTCATTGTCTAGAAATTTCAGTTTATTTTTTGCTAGATATACACTTTATTGCCTAGAGATTTGCCTATAGGCCATAGCCTAACAACTTTCGAGCACTCTGTACAATTAAGAGGGATTTCATTTAATTACTTACTGTGTATTTGCTACCTTCAATATTCAATGAAACTCGAGAATTGACAAGAGATATGTGCTGCAAGCAAGAGAAAATTCATTAATAGATGCACTGGAATGCATACTATCAAAAATCAGGTCCATTAAAAGATTCTGTGTACCTTAGGAGGGATTTGCCCCTTTTCAAGATAACCAACATATTCCGAAACCATGGCTGCACTGCTAGCAGAAGCTTTCTGAAGTTGACACAGAGCAGAAAAGCCCTAGGTTAGCATTAGTGTAGGTAGCTGAAACACGTTCTTAAGAGAAAAACTACAGGAACCAAAAAGTACTCCTGGAGTATGCGTACTTACATAAAGAGCTCCGCCAACCACAGAAAAATACCAAGGGGGCCTTTCTGCTCTAACTCGCATCGCAATTCTACTGTCCAGCCAGCCTGTATGTATTTTGTTATCCCTATAATCTGAAGCCTAGAAGAATATTTTCATAATGTCACACTCTATCTGGAGTTAAGTAATTGAGGTGAAGAGTCAAAGTGCTTAAATGCTTAAATCCAAAGTGCTTACATGTAATAAATCAATGGTGTAATCAACGTTTGTACGAATTTCTCCGCGAATTTGAATTTCCTTCAGCCCAAGAACCATATTCGCGATAGCTAAGGCTCTGGATTCTCCAAATGCAAAAACATGTCCTGAGGTAAGGTTTATCCATTTTTAGTAACAAGTTATGATACGGTATCAGACCTAAACGTAGTACATGAAGAATGCTTTTTAGAATACTCGTGGAAACTGACTCCGCAAATCATGTTGGCAACCTAATCAATTATTGAAACATTAACCACATAATGTATCAGCAGATGCATATAGCAGAACGATATCGCAAAAAGCATGAAAACGCTATTACCGAGCAGTATTGCCTTTTGCCAAAGCAAAGGATGGTTTTTTGTAGCCGTACAAAACGCTCTTCCTGAAGTACATTGCTTTGGCAAAAGTCTTTTTTTGTTTTGGCAATAGCATTTTACAAAAGCATAAGCCGGTGGCCAAAATTAAGCGGCCAGACTCTTGGAGCCAATTGGAACATAAATATTGTAGTTTTGTTGTCTTTAACACAAGTGAAGCCACTGAACCAGTTCTCGTTTCCATTCAGCTGAATCCAAAAGAGTCAAGCTAAGACTTACCAAATTGAGAATCTGAGAATTCATGAATGCCTCCTCCAGACTGAAATCATTAGGGTGTTGCCACTCAGTATCCAGTTTGTTACAAAGAAGTTCTGTCGGATATAACTGTGCAACAAAAAAATAGTACCTTGACAGAAAAATATGCCCACACATTCGGCTTGCTTTTAAAACTCAGTTCCTGTGCGAAGCAATTTACTTAGTACGTGTTAATCATGTAAAAGAAGTAAGTCATTAGATAAATATTGCCACTCTCCAAGGTAATCTAACCTGTACTCTCCCACTAGTTGGCTTAAAACCGTCATCAGGATCTTCACTTGTTACGCGCACAGCCACGCAATGGCCTTTTGGCCTTGTGGACTCTGCCTTGTCAAAATCAAATGGAGTGGCAACAATAGATGTTCTCCTCCAAGCATCGTACCCTCCACCATGTTCAATTCCATAAAACCTCCTTATTTCTAACCAAAGAGGCATGGTAAACAACTTTAGAACGCACAAGGTGCATACACCTAATATTTGTAGAAAACATAATCTGGTTACGAACCTGGAATTTGCCAGAGAGGAATACCCATCCCAACTGCAACTTGGGCTGCTGGAAGATTTATTTCGGCTATCCACTCAGTGACTGGATGCTCCACCTGAATTAGAACTAGTTGTATAAAAGTTTATAATGGTAAAGGAACTCCATGCAAGAGACAGATGGCAAATGCCTTAGGTTCTCAATATAAACCATAACAGAACTCAGATGAAGTTACAATAGCTATTTAGATCTTTTTGCAGTTTTATGACCATAAAACCACGTACATCTGAAAATGCCTATTTGGCTGATTATTGACCTTGGGCAGCTAAATCTTCTAGCAAGAGGTTTTTATTTACCAAACCCTCTTCTAACCCCTGAAAGATATTTGTCATTCCTAACCACTCACGTCTATAAACTGCGTCTACAGTTACTTGAAATGTGGGCATGGCATACTAAGTGAGCTGCAAGATAGAACAAAACAGCTGTTTCTTGATAAGTATAATAAACCCCAACTTGGATAAGATCTAAGAAGTTTTGTAATACAAGTTCGTGTATATGGTTCCTAGAAATATCGATTCATGCAGCTTCAGGATAACTATAAGCAGCCTTACGTGTATTTATTTATGTTTCGGGTGGTTTTTCTGTACTCTTTCATTATAAATTAAAATTACAGTGCGTCGCAATCAACTTAATGAAAAAGAGCAATGGAAACATAGTCCAGGTACTTAACAACCAGACTTAGCAAAAGAAAGGACGATGCTTGGTGCAATAGTACTACAAACTATAGAATATCTATTACATACTGTCATCACTACTCATAATAACATATTGCATCAAAGCTAGCTCAAAAATTTGTGAGCATGGTGCATGAAATTCATCAACAGCAGTGGTACACTGGTACCAAATGCAGAGCAATTCTCGATGATAATGAATGAAAGCATGCAAATGAAGACATTACCAAGCATTCATGACAAAAATATCACGAACCTGCAACCGAGGGTTGAGTTCTAAGAAGTAGTACTCCCCAGTGTCCATACTGTACAGATACTCAACCGTAGCAGCTCCAACGTAATTCACGGATTTGGCCAATCTTCTAGCAGCCTGCTCCAGCTTTTTCACTGTCTCAGGGGATGCTACTGTTATTGGTCCCTCTTCAATAATCTATACAACATAAAAGCTGAGTTAGATGTCTGACAATAACCAGATTCAATAAATACTCCACTGAATAACAAAAAATCTTCAATAAGAGAAGGATAGAAAGTTGACAATTACTTGTTATATGCCACAAGACTTGAACAAGAAAACTAGATGAAATTGCCAATTGCAAACAAAGAACCATCTAGTTTCAACCTCGAAAAAAGTACCTCTAAAATGATTGATAGCATAAGCATGAACTTACCTTCTGGTGTCGCCGCTGAATACTACAATCACGGCTATGCAAAGCTGCAACATTTCCATGCTGATCACATAGCAACTGAACTTCTAGATGCCGGCTCTACTTCAAAGAGACCAAATCATTAGAACAAGGTCTAAATTCTGAGTATGTAAGTTAGAACCACCTATTATGTGAGAAAGCAGTTGATGTCCTAACCTGGGAAGCAACCTTCATTGTAAATATGGGTGAGCCAGGAACTTCGCCCTGAACTTGCTTGAACAATGCCTTGACTTCGTCATCATTGTGAACCTACAAGTCCAAAGGAGCAATATGATGTACTTCAGCTTGGAAACAAATCAAGGCAAGAAGGATAGCAAGTTCCTAAACAAGGAAAATAACAACCTCGGCTGTAGAGTCCTATATGTTAATTTAATCGATTATAGACAGGAAACATACTGAAAGCAAACCTTTCTAATGCCTTTGCCGCCACCACCCCATGATGCCTTAATCATTGCAGGGTAACCGACAACTTGACAACTAGCCACTGCTTCCTCGGTTGTATGCACACATGCTTCCCGATATATTTCATCAGAAATGGTAACCAAACAGCTGTCTGGAGGAATTTTCACCTGAAAGATGATAGCTTTTTTCGTCAGATGCATGATGACCTCGGCAAAATGAAAACATCGATTTCATAGCGGAAAGCTTTACATGGGAGCCACTCCACGGAAGGGTGGGTACTTCTGCTGCTTGAGCAATTAATGATGAACCAATTTTATCTCCCAGTGCTGCCATAGATGCAGCTGGTGGACCAAGAAATACGATTCCCTTCGCATGCAATGCATCTGGCAGTTCAGGATTTTCTGATGCATGACCCCAACCAGGCCAAACAGCATCTACATGCGTTATCTCCGCGATCTGAATAATCAAGAAAAGAGATGTATCAATTTTTACGCAGGTACAAGGTCAAGAACATTCCCGTTGTAATAAATGAAAACACCAGACCACCGCAAGAAAACAGAAACATATTTACATACCTCTAAAATGAGCTGCACATTAGCATAGTTATTGTTGTTAGTCCCACCAGGAACTTCAACAAACTGATCAGCTATTCTAATATGTTCTGCATTTATTCTCATGTCCTCAGGAGTAGCCATGGCCACCAGCAAGATTGCCTTCTCTGTACCAAATGTTTCATAAGCCCATGTCCTGACACTACGTATAAACTTGACGGCCGCCATTCCATTGTTTGAAATTAAGATACTATGGATTGGCTTCTTCCCCCCAAGGGCATAACAAAATTCTTCAACTTGAGGTCTTGCTGCAGGAGACCTTGATGGAATCCCTCCATTTATGTACCCATTACCATGCCCAACACCGATTATAGCCGGTCTCCTTTGGGATTCCGACATGTTGCACCCCCTGAAATTGGACGATGAAAAGAGCCCACAATTGAACCTGGTTAATTCGGTTGCTCTCATTCCAATAATAACCTTATGAAACACAAATTCTATGAAAGTAAGCCTATCTTTGAATTTGGTTTCTTGTGATCATCTCGGTTCTTCCGAAGGACAAAAATTGTAGCTCTGAAAAATATGAAATCAAACTAAAAACACAAAAATCACAGCCAAGGAGTAACTTCATAGACAACCACGTGCAGAGGAAGTAGATAGCGAAAAGAGCCCAAGATTGGCGTTGTTATTACAGTGGCTCTCTAATGATACAGAAAACTCTACTACAGTAAGCGTAATTCGAAATGGGTTTCTTGTGGTCATCTAGGTTCCTACAAAGGACAAATATTTTAGCTCTGAAAAATATTAAATCAAATAACTATTTTAGCTGTTCAGAAGGTTAAATAATTTAGCTCCAAAAAGTATGAAACCAAATCATTACCAAAACCACAGCCAAGGAGTAACTTCATATAGAACCACACAGAAAGAACGTTGATAGTGAAAAGCCCCCAAGAAGGACATTTGTTAAATCGGTTGCTCTCCTAAATTCTACGCCCAGTTTAAATTGGGTTCCATAGAAACATCTGGCTTGTTCAAGGAATAAAAAGAGGAGCTGTGGAAACATATCAAATCGAATCGGTCACGAACCCACAGCCAAGGAGTAACATCATACGGTAAGCCACATATCCAGCTCAGTCACTACAGCTCAAAATGCAGCCTATTCAAACGAGTACTCTACTGGAACTGATAAAGTAGATAGAGAAAGTTGGCAGTGGGAATAGAATAAGTTTATTATGGAACTACACAAGTAAAATCAGGTACTTCATTTTACACAAAATTTTCAAATCATAAGCCAGAGAATGCAATTCAACGAAAGTTACAATCTTTGCCGGTGGCAAAACAAATTCAACACAAATACACAAATCAAGAAAACGGAATTTAGACATAAAAAAACCCAATAAAGAACCCAGAAAGACGCAAAATCGGCAGAATTGTGCATACAAGAGAAAATAGCACTGTGAGACTAACCTTGAAGCAATGCAAGAAAGCTCCAATCTTTATGACAAAGATGTAATTCCCTCAACCTGATTCGTGGGCATCAAGCATTTCCAATCAACAGCAGCAGGCAAAAATGACAAATTCGGGAAAGTCCAACGTGCAAATCCGAGAGACTGCTTCGTTTTTTTGTTTTTAATTAAGCTAATAAGGGTCGTGTGATGAGTTTGGTTTGGTTCTTGGTTGGTGTTGGGTGGTGTCTCTTAAATATTTTCTACGGTTCTTTAAATGAGAAGAGAAGCAGCACGTGGTACCTGCCCTCTCTCACACTCTGCAGTCTGCAAATCACCCCCCTTTGTTGCAGTAGTAGCTCCCAGCTACCCCCTTCACATCAAAACTCATACACTAATTCAACTTCCCTCACTCTTTCTCTCCCCTGTATGCATCTACTGTGTGTTTATTAGGGGCCCAAAAGAAGCCCCACACTGAAAACCCAGAAAAAGTTTGCTCCACGTTCCATCAAAAACAGAAAAACGTGTAGGTGGAGGGCTTTTGACCGAGGGTTGGGTGATATGTAGTCGACCAACCCTTCTCCTTGGAAGTTAGAAGGGGAAAAGGTCGTAGTTGTTCACCACAATACTGATTACCGCACCTATTTTTTCTGATGGCTGACAACAATATATATCTCATTTTTTTTCTTTTTCTCTTTGTCATGGGAGATAAGGGCAAAAAGGGTATATAAGAGTTTAGTATGAGATAATGAAGTGTAGGTGAGTCCATGATTATCAAAAATTAAATGGAGTATAAATGTGCATGGGTGATCAGTTGTGGTTGGAAGTTAGGTACATCCATGTTTCCCCTACCTCTTACCTTAGTCTTGTCTTATTCATTGTATAAAACTTGGAATTTTTAGTAATAGAAGTAATTGCAAAATGGAAAAGCATGGAAAATTTTGATAGATGTTGCCTTTGGGCAATATAAGTACAAGCTCCTTACCACTACCAATTAGTAAAATCTTCATATGGTTGAATCGAATTTGCAAAGGTTACAAGTCAATTATTATGTTTTCTGGAAGAATAAGTTTTGTGGGAGGTTCATCACGTAACTCAATAGAAACTTATAGTGCATGGTAAACATGTACCGTTAGAATTAGAGATGAATATGGTCTGGTCTGTTAAATTAGAAAACGTAGTGACTAAACATGGATCTGAATAAAAAACCATGGGGGTTGAAATGTTCAGTTTCAGGGCTTGAACGGATTTGCTTGGACGGTTTGATCGATTTGCACTCACAATCACTTACTTTTTGGGGTCTTTAAATTTATTAGTAATAGGACCTTCATAATGGTTATAATCACTAATATTTTTTGGCCTCTTTCAAGAACTTAGAGCAAATTAAAAGTACTAATTGAACAATAGTTAAATAGTAACTAAAATTAGGTTTTGATAAAATTTGAATTGTTTTTATACGTATAAGTACAAATATATATATATATATATATATATATGTGTGTGTGTGTGTGTGTGTGTGTGTGTTATTCCCAACCTATTCTGGTCATATCCAAGGGACCACTAGGGGTCCCATTTCACGAGAACACGTCAACATTGTCAACAATTATTTTTCTAACGCATCGAACCGGTCAAAGTGCACGCGCCCAAGTCACATGTGTTATTCGCTTCGCGCGCTTTGTGCGCGACTTAGTCACAAATTATTTCATGTTGACGTCACTCACGGTAGCATGATCGTCGCATCGCGACCACCCAAGCACCTTTTCATCAAAAACATCGATCGACGGCGCAACTGGAGCAACGGGGTCAAGGGGCAAAGGCTTTGGCCAAACACATTGGGTCGGCCTCGGCCTCCCCCAAGGCCATGGGGTCCGCCTTGGCCTCCCATGGGGGGTTGGCTTTGGCCTTCTCCCCCCCCCCCGGTTCTTCACTTTTCATGCAAAGTCTTTTTCACATTTTTTTCATTTCATACGCTTTGTATGTGACGTTGGCACCTTATTTGTCATCTGGGTACAATTCCTGTCGACGCGCTCGTTGTAATGCAACTTCCGAATTCGTCATTGCCCAACGAAACACCTAGCGTCGGCACGTTCGAAGTTCACCAAGAAGGAGGAGTGGCCTTGGCCTCCTTTCTTGGGAGTTGGCCATTGGCCTTGGCCACCCCCTAGGGTCTACCTCGGCCTCCCCAAGGGGTTGGCCTCGGCCTCCCCAGGGGTGGTGGCCTTGGCCTTCCCCAATTTTTGGCCTATGGCTTCCCCTCCCATGCGCACTTGTTTTCTCGAATCTTTACACCTCCGCGATGTTTACGGACGTTCGTACATCAACCATGCGAAGTCCGTCGTGCATCAACCTCACGACATCCCTCGTGCATCAACCTCCCAACGTCCATCAACCTCGCGACGTACGTCGTGCATCAACCTCGCGACATCCGTCGTGCATCAACCTCACGACGTCCGTCGTCCATCAACCTCGCGACGTCCGTCGTGCATCAACCTCGCGACGTCCGTCGTGCATCAACCTCGCGACGTACGTCTTGCATCAACCTCACGACGTCCGTCGTGCATCAACCTCGGGCGTCCGTCGTGCATCAACCTCACGACGTACGTCGTGTATCAACCTCGCGAAGTCCGTCGTGCATTAACCTCGTGACGTCCGTCCTGCCTCAACCTCGAGACGTCCGTCGTGCATCAACCTCGCGACGTTCGTTGTGTATCAACCTGGCGACGTCCGTCGTGCATCAACCTCGCGACGTCCATGGTGCCTCAACCTCACCACGTCCGTCGTGCATTAACCTCGCAATGTCCGTCGTGCATTAACCACGAGACGTCCGTCGTGCATCAACCTCGTGACATCCGTCATGCCTCAACCTCGCGACGTCTGCCGTGCATTAACCTCATGACGGACGTTCGTATATCAACCTCGTGACATCAATCACCAAGTATTGTCTCCGTGAAGTTCATCGTCGCACCCATGTGCCACTTCCATAACATGTGGCCCCGCCCCAAGTATATCCCCACGATGTTCGCCTCCTGCACCCGTACGCCATTGTCATGATACGTGCCCCCGGCACCAAGTATTGTTTCGCGACATTTGTCGCTGCGCCCTTGCGCCATTCTCATGATACGTGCCCCCGGCACCAAGTATTGCTCCCCGACGTTTGTCTTTGCACCTTTGCGCCATTCTCATGATGCGTGCCCCCGGCACCAAGTATTGCTTTGCCATATTTGTCGCAGCGCCCATGCGCCACTTCCATGACATGTGCCCACGGCACCAAGTATTGTCTCCGCGATGTTCGTCGCGGCGCCTATGCGCAATTCTCATGACATGTGCCCCCGCACCAAGTATATCTCGGCGAAGTTCGTCACCGTGCCCATACACCACTTCCATAACATATGCCCCGACACCAAGTATATCCCTGCGGCGTTCGTCGCCGGCGCTCTTGTGCCATTCTCATGATGCGTGCCCCTGGCACCAAGTATTGTCCCCACGACGTTTGTCGCCTGCGCCCTTGCACCATTCTCATGATGCGTGCCCCCGACACCAAGTATTGCTCTGCGACGTTCGTCGCCACGTCCATGCGCTACTTCCATGACATGTGCCCATAGCACCAGGTATTGTCTTTGCGACATTCGTTGCCGAGCCCGTGGCACCAGGTATTGTCTTACGACGGTAGTCGCCGTGCCCATTCACCACAATCATGTTACATGTTTCCATGGGGCTCCGTTCGTAGTACTCTGGCACGAGGACCCCTCGCAGCGGGATGAACTCACAACCTTATAGTCATCGTCGTCACGGGATGGGCTCACAACCTTAAAGCCATCGCCGTCACAATCATGGGGGGCTCTGGCCCTGCAGCGGGATGGACTAACAACCTTATAGTCATCGCCGCCACGGGATGGGCTCATAACCTTAAAGCCATCGCCGTCACAATCATGGGGGGCTCCGGCACGAGGACCCCTTGTAGCGGGATAGACTCACAACCTGATAGTCATAGCAGCCACGGGATGGGCTCATAACCTTAAAGCCATCGCCGTCACAATCATGGGGGGCTCCGGCACGAGGACCCCTTGTAGCGGGATAGACTCACAACCTGATAGTCATAGCAGCCACGGGATGGGCTCATAACCTTAAAGCCATCACCGTCACAATCATGGGGGGCTCCGGCACGAGGACCCCTCGCAGCGGGATGGACTCACAACCTTATAGTCATCACCACCACGGGATGGCTCTCAACCTTAAAGCCATCATCGTCACAATCACGGGGGGCTCTAGTATGAGGACCCCTCACAGCGGGATGGACTTACAACCTTATAGTCATCGCCGCCACGGGATGGGCTCACAACCTTAAAGCCATCGCCGTCACAATCATGGGGTGCTTCGGCCCTCACAGCCGGATAGGCGACTCCTTCGGGATACTATCTCCGTCAGGGTGTCTTCGTGACTAGCCTATGTGCTTCAGCACTGGGGGCTCTCGTCGTCACCCCTATGGACTATGACCCTGGGTCATTCCGAGACGGAAGCATGTCTTCGGAGGGCATCGCGCCTAGTCCTCCTGACAGTTGGGCGTCGGGTCTTTCCCACCACTGTCAATCCTGTGGGACTCTGTAAAGGCTTGGATTGGTGGCTAGATCAAAGGGGTTCTTTGGCCACATCGATGCTGTGGGAGCCAATCTTTCCAGACAGAGCGATGCTGTGCGGGATAGGCCGGGTGAATATGCGATTTGACAGTCTGTGGAGCATCGGCAGCTATGGACCCCTCCGTGACATGTTACTCTAAGGGAGCGCCACGTGTCGCGTGATGACATCATCATCTCAACCTCTATAAATAGAGGTCTTGAGAATTCATTTGGTGGGTGGACATTTTCAGAACACTTTTACTTTTTCACTCTAGAATCCTAGAGAGAGAAACATACAGGATCCTGACTCTGGACCTAAGCATCAAACTGTGACTGTCGTCGTGTATTCACCCTGCGCCATCGCCCTCGCAGAATTGCCACCCTCAGGCTCTGTTTAGAGTTTAAATGCTCACCCCTAGTTATAAATGACATCAGAGCAGACTCTCAAAAGCTCAGGTTTGGCTATCCAATCGGGTTATAGAAGGGTGAGACCTGAAGGCAGACTTGAATCGCGCTGATTCGGTTAGGTTACTGGTGTTAGCCAACAATGGCTTGAGATGAAGATTCTTAAGTATGTCTAAGTAAGGTTAAGATTGGGCATTAGCAGAGATGTTAGGGCAAAAAAAGAAGGGACAATGTAATGTCCCACATTGGATGTGAGATATATGTGATTAACTTTATAAGATCTTTTCTATGAACTCATAAGTACCTAATTTGGCTAGTACTTTTGATGAAGGCATTGCTTTATAGAGGGGCCATGGACCAAGTTGTTATATGAGTCTATTTATTCATCTAGATCCGAATTGGTAAGGGATTTATAGATTCGGCTTACTTGTACCATGAACTCCAAGGTTTTTCAACAACTGCACCAAAATCCAACGTTTATAAGTAAGTGATGAAAACCTGAGGTTTGCCATGGATTAAGATCAGGGGATTTTACTAACGAGAGTCAATACTTTCGTTACCCTTCAGTACATAGTGATATTGCTGTCTTTTTAGGTTCCATTGCTAATTTTTTTTCATCTGTCAATTTTACCAATAAGATTTGACGGATGATATTGAAACACTTGTCATTTTATTTTCTTAGTTCTTTCTTTCTTCTCTTTCTTTTCCTTACCTAATCGCTGCCCTTACCACTGATGCTCAGCTGCTCCCCTTTCATTGCCACAACTTGCCTTCCTTACAGCCGGCACTCTCGCCCTCCTTCGCTACCACTCGCCTCTCTACTGTCGTTGTTCGCCTATCTTCCTTGTTCATAACAGCCAAGTCCCACAAAAAATAACCCAGATTTGACAGTTGCTTTGATTTATGTATGTGAGCGCACGCACATGTGTGTGTGTGTGATGGGTAGCCTTGTGTCTGTGTGCATGAGTGCCTAGAGGTAAATGATGGGTGTATGTGTGTGAGCGTTTATGTGCACACGTGTACGTGTTTGTGATTGGTGCACATGTGTTTGTGCGGAAGTGCCTAGGGTTAAGTGGTGGGTGTATACGTCTATAAGTGTATGTGGGTATGTGTGGTGGGTTAGTGGTGGTGGTGGCTAATAGAGGTTGGAGATGGGTAACAAAGGAGAAAGTGCGAGAGGGAGGAGGGGGTTGTGGTAAGGGGGGAGAGTGGGTGGTGGGTTTATCTATTGAGGATGGTGGTAAGCTTGTGTGTGGTGGGTTTGTGTGTAGGTTGGTGGTGGCACCGACTGCCAGAGGTTAGTGGTGGGTTTGTGTGTTAAAGATAGTTGTGGGCTTGTGTATGGAGGTTGGTGGTGGTGGTGGCTATTGGAGGTTTATGGTGGGTAACTAGGGAGGCTAGAGGAGAGGGTGGTAGGCTTGTGTGTGGAGGATGGCGGTGGTAACTAGTGGAGGTTTGTGGTGGGTGACGAGAGAGGGTGGGTGTGTGATGGGTGTGTGTTGTATGGGTGAGTGAGTGAGTGTGTTAACGAAACATGGAGGAAGCTGAAAATAGTGGTAGCGGTGGTGAATAAAGCTAATAATGGAGGTGGGAATGAGTGGCAGAAGTGAAAGAAGATGAGCTTGGTTAAAGGGGGTTGAAAGGATAGAAATGTCCTTCATATCAGACAACTTCTTAACACCGTAAACCTTAAGATTTTAGCTGCTGTTTTTGGCAAATCTTGGGGTTCAAGGTACATTAAGCGTAGAAATTACTATAATAATAGGCACGAATTAAACTTTTCTGTGTTGTTGTAATTGACGAAATTTATGTCTAGAGTTAGGACTCGTAGAGCTTTTAACTTTTAGTACAGATTTTCACAGATATGAGAGCGATTGTAACCTTGTTAGAGGGAGAAATTAGAATGCTTTTAGGAACACTGGAAGTAGCCTCTGAAGGGCTAGCGTAGTTCCTCCGAGTGGTAACAAGTATGATAATTGTTGAGTTTTAACTTTTGGTACGTGTATTCACAAACTTGGCTGCGGCTGCAACCTTCATAGAAACAAATGTTATTATGACTTTTAGAACAATTTGAAGTAGCCTGTGAAGTGCTAGTTCACATAACTCCTTTAGTGCAAATAAGTACCCCCTGTGCATCAAGTGCTTATAGGCTTGTAGAGATCAAGCTCCCATAACCCGAGTAACTCGATAGGATCCTCTCATAGTCGAAAGGGCTACCGCATTTATCTTCGAGTGCAAACAAGTAGTCCGTTTGGATCCGGTGCATATAGGCTTTAGAGGCCGATCTTCTAGCCCCTGGACAACTCGACGGGACCTTCTCATAACCAAAGCTAGTAACCTAATCGAATTCATCTCATAACCTTGTCAATGGTCAAATCAATAGCTTTATTAGTGGTCTACCCATTAAACTATAAGTTTGCACTCTAAATGAGTCTGACTCATTCAGCGCAAAAAAAAAAAAAAAAAAGATTCATGTTTTATTGTTAATGGATATTTTGGCAACAAAAAAAAGAGGACGTAGAACAACACATGAGACTGAAAATAAACGTTATCTTACTTCTAGGTGGCCCAATGTATAGTAGCGAAAATATAGATTAAAGATGTTAGTTGATATGCTATATTATTAATGGCAATCATAAAACCATCATAATTACAATCACATAATAACTATTAAACTGAAAAAATAATAGACAATAAAAGATAAATTGCCCAGAGTAAAATGGAATAATAATATGATAACCATGTAAATGTCTAAGCAGGTCTGTTGACACTTGCTGCATTAGGTCTTTTAGTTATTTCTTTATTTAGTAAACTCAAATTTTGTGATGATTAGAATGAATGCATGCATGGAGTAAATTAAGGAAGAATAGAGCGCAATTATGTGATGATTGGCATGGAGTATATTAAGGAAGAATAGAGCGCAATTATGTGATGATTAGAATGAATGTATGGAGTGAATTAAGAACATTATTTACAGTAATTTCGGTGAGGAAATAAGGCAATTCGATCACCAAGATTCTAGGGGTGGCCATGACCCCCCACTGGCCACCTCATATCATTAAGAGGCCCCTTTTTGACATTGTTCTCACCTCTCAATATTGTTTATATGATATTGAGAAGTCCTAAAAGAAGCTTATCTTTAGAAATAATATAAATGACAACGGAATTCTGAATGTGCCACTCGTATGCCGAAGAAACTTTGTTCATAAGCGTGACTTTAAATGACGTACTTTGGATTAATTTTGATTGAAATAGCATAAATGCATTATCAAATTAGTAAAATTAAAGAAATATAATCAATATTTGATGAAAAGTATGTCACTTCAAGCTAAGCCTTCAAAAACTTTAATTTATATTGGACTTTATAAATAAAACGTACTACTCAAGTTCGAGTTCATGTTACTGAGGTAAGAGGCGACACTCGCAAGGCTGATGCCATTCATTCGAAACCATGTTATTTAGGTTATTTTTAAGGAACTACTGTTTATATGATGTCCAATTAATATGAACAGTATCATTAGCGATTTTAATACGAACTTTTTTGTTTTTAATTTTAGCTACACCCACTCACAATTCTTATTATCAATTCGAGATATAACAATATGCCGTTTTTACTTAAAGCATGTCAAATAATAAGCTGCATTCTAAATTTTAGAGCTTGATACCGTGATGAACCAAAATTAAGTCAATGAAATCGTGGTCATTAGTCGACACTACGATGCTATCCCTAATAGACTAAACCTATTCTACATCCCCACCTACCCCACTATTTTGGTAATCGATGAATTGCTAATTACACTCTTTTCTATTAAGAGGGAAGGTTTAAACACCTTGACGTTTAAAATAGGCTATTTACAATCCTTTTTTTGTTATTTACAGCACACCATGAATGTTGGTCAACAATTACAAATGGCATTAGCTTTAGCGGCAAGTACTTTTGCACATAGATGGACTAAAGGCTTGTAGAGAAAGACCAAATGCAAGAGAGAAAATGTATTCATATCCTTTCATCGTGTACATGGTCTGTTGCTTTGTATATACATGTGTATACATTTAAATTTGAACTAACTTTTACAAAAGAAGATAATGTATATCTGCTAAAATTTTAAATCTTAACAAACTCAAACTGTAACTTGCCATGTTGCTTGTAATATAGCATAAAAACGCAGGAAGAAAGTGAGAGCATCCAAGTTATTGAGGGCTCGCGCATTCTTAATTTCAAAAAAGATGATGATGACGATTTAGGGCCTGTACGCTTACAAGATTTTTTTTTTCTGTATTTTATATTTTGTTTTTGGTTTCTAGAATTTAGTATTCAGTTCTAAAATCGTATTGTGTACTTTTACTTTTTTCCGTATCTACTTTTTCAATTTTTTCTGTACGTTTATCATTTTCATTTTCGTTTTCACCAGCTTTGTTCTGAACTAATTCATTAACGGACCCACTATTTCCATTTCTAGGAAGACCCAGTGAAATGAGTGGTTTAGTTTGGTGAGTGTTTGTTGAAACATGGTGGTAGATACGAGGGAGAAGAGGTAATATTCTGATAAGGAGAATACAGTTTAAGGAAAAATGTGAAAATACCCTTTTCAACTTTTTTGATACTATTTAAAAATTTTATTCAAAACGGAACCGAAAAAACGTAAACATACACGAAAAAAGTATCTTTTTCATCGGCATTACAAAAATAAAAAGTGAAAAACGTAAACGTATAGCCCCTTAACCTTTAAACAGAAAACTCTTGATCCAAGATAAAAATCAAACCAACTCTTTTTTTCCATAAGGACTTGCAATCAAAATTAAAATTTCATGCTCACGACAAACTGTAGAAAGTGAATGCAGGTCTAAACTTAAACCAAAAAAGATGAACTGTATAAACGAGTGTGCCGGTTTGTTAGGATCTCATGATCATCAATGCAACTAAATGGGGAAATGATAAGTTCCCAGTCAATATCACGAGATTTGCGGTCATTCGTCATTGCTATGATATGATATCTCTAACAGACTAACCCCTGTTCCACATCCCACACGTACAACAACTCTTCTGCTAATTTTTATTTTTTTTTTAAATTTTGGTACATATCCATAAGCAACATGTCCATATTCATTGCCATATAAATTTTACTTCTATGGCAATGAATACCACAAGCATTCATCATCGATAACTAGTTTTGATCCCGTGCGTTGAATGTACACGGGAACAATTATAATCAATAAGTTACGTAAATAAAATAATAAAAGTACCGTTTTTGACAAAGAATGGAACAAAAGATTATAGAATCCATATAATGATCACTTCAAACAAACAGTTAAGACTAAAACTTAACGGAAAAATTAATTGTAAGTGATAAAACAATGGTGAAAGATCTCTCATCCTATTATATACAGTAATTTAACAAAATCTAACAATGCAAAATGATAATTCAATTGAAGAGTTATGAACATCGTAATTAAATTTATCGACAAAAAAGTATCAGCACAATAGAGGAATAGAAACGTGCAGAGGGTCATTTGAGTCACAAAATGAACATTGATATTCCAAAAGAACAAAGTATGACGGCCAGATGAAATAAAAAAAAAAGAAACAAAACAATAAAAGAGATAAGTGATGGGGAGAAAGAGAGATTCACCATAGAAATAATTGTCAAACTTTAAGTTTCATAAGGATTAGTAGGTTTAAAAGTTTTAAAAATCTATTTTATAGATTCAGAATTTATAAAAGGTGATTTTCTCAAATTAGGGGAAGAAAATGTCAACTTAGTATTTTATTCTGAGAGATAATTTTGGAATTTTTAATTGGATCATTGAATTTAAAATTTTTGAAATCCATTTTGAAGTTAGATTGCCATAATAAAATTCTAAAAAAGAAAAGGGATACATAAGTAAACATATAAAGGCACATTAAAAAAAATCACCTAAGAAGATAATTACTTAGGTTTAAATCTTTTCCTCAATAAGATTAGATATTTCAGGTATGAAGACAATAATTGCTAAAACTTAGGTTGTTAAATTGTAGATTGTCCCTAGAGACAGAGAAAACATTTAATGTTAGAACTAAAAAAGGTTATAGAAGAAAGGATCACGTGACAAGTTGGGAGAGTGTCCACATAAGTAGTAATGTGATAACTTTCTCTCGACTTCGACTTTCATATATATAAATAATTAAATTCATCCAACAAGTTTGGGGGACGAAAGTTAATCATGATTCCGTCTGAAGACTTGGATCCCAAGTCGTTACCGGTTTGTGAGCACAAAAGTTGGCTTCTATCTAGATGAAAACAAGTTTGCAGTCCCTATTGATTTCTCCGGATCAACTCTCGAACTCGGGCGATTACATTTCCGTGTGTGTCTCTTGCAGTGCTAAGGAAAATTGTGTCAAGAACTTCTAGAGCATCTGGAGGTTTTGTTAATTGATGAACCGCTGATTACACTCTTTTTGGTTAAGAAGGAAAGTTCAAAACACCTTGATGTTAAAGTCAAAAACAAGATAGGCTTTACACAATCCTTCTTTTTTATTTTTTATTTACAGCCCTCCATAAATGTTAGTCAACAGATACTTTTAGTATAACATTAGCTTTGGCGGCAAATAATTTTGTACGGATGTGGATTATAGGCTATAGGGTTAGGATTTACCCTGCACAAAATGATAACTTCGATATCGTTACTGTGTTTCTCTGTTCTCCATTTTGCAATGTGATTCTATTTTAAAACCAAAAAAAAAAAAGGAAACAGAAATAGTAGCCCGCCCAACTGTTACCTTTAAGGGGAAAGTAGGGAATGACCCCTCTACTTTACACGTTGTGCGATTTGCCCCCCTCCACTTCAAAATTAACCACTAAACCCCCCCACACTTACAGAAATTGGGCACCTTAGACGGGTCCGTTATGAATAGTATGAAATGACCAAAATACCCTTATTTCTTTATTAGTTAATGACCCCATGTACTATACACGGTGTGCAATTTCCCCTCCTAAACTTCAAAATTAACCACTAAACCCCCTTACACTTACAGAAATTGGGCACATTAAATGGAAACCGTTAAATTTAAATGACAATTTTGCCCATGACCCTCCCCCCGCCCCCCCTTCATTCCCCACCCCCCCACCCGTTAGACCAGTCCCCCACCCCATTCTGCGCTACCAGATTCATTGCAAACAAGGGATTGCTGCAATCTGCACCTCCTCTTCTGGTCAACCCCACTACAATTGGTGATTCACTGAGCACAACCACTGGTCCTTTTCTCCGACCACCAGGGAGTTACAAAAAAAAAAGGAACCACGATTGCCGTTGGTATATCACCGGCGCAACAACTACCATGATCAGCGTCACAGTAACCACCATTCTGGCCAACTCCCCCAACTTTATACTGTCTGGCTACACATCGTCGTGAGTTGCCTCATCGCTGCCATTTCTCACCACCTTGCGTCTGCAAGCCAGTGGGGCTTTTTCATCGGCCACCAACTGACTGACGCAATCAACACCGGTAACATCAATCCCCACAGACACAGGCTATCGGCGTCTGATTACCGCACATCCGTCCAGATCCCTACCACCACGATCGACGACACGTCCCCAAATCGCAGGTCTAACCTCCGTCGTCATTCCACCCCAATCCACAACATCGCGCCAAGCAGCGTCACATGACCACCGTGACTGGCTACACGCCGCTGGGGCTGCACCAGATTCACGATGACATTGCCGCCACAGTCGTATGCGAGTAGCGTGTGTGTATGTTTGCAGTGGGTGCGCGTCTGTGTCTGGGTTTAGGGTATGTGTGTGTGTGTGTGTGCACGTGCGTGCGTGCGTGCTGGGTGTGCGTGGAGTGTGTGTATGTGGGATTGAGTAAAAAGTCTGAGAGGAGAGAAAAAGAAGTTGAAAGAATGGTATTAAACTTAAATAGGGTAAGGAAATAAGGGTATTTTGGTCATTTCACGAATATTCATAACGAACCCGTCTAAAGTGCCCAATTTTCGTAAGTGTGGGGGGGGGGGGGGGTTAGTGGTTATGTTTGAAGTAGAGGGGGGGAAATCGCACACCGTCTATAGTACAGGGAGTCATTAGTTAATTACCCCTAACAGAATGGGCAAAAACGTCATTTACAAAAGAAAATCGTTAGTCAACGCGCGTGTTAACCACGCGCTGTTAAATTTAACGGTTTCCGTCTAAGGTGCCCAATTTCTGTAAGTGTGGGGGGGTTTAGTGGTTAATTTTGAAGTGAAGGGGGGCAAATCGCACAACGTGTAAAGTAGAGGGGTCATTCCCTACTTTTCCCTACTTTAATCCTCAGGTATAGTGTATCCCTTTTGTGTGGTTAGTAGAGCCTCGCACCACTGAAATCTACGGTAGAGGACCTCCTACCTCTAGTTAAACCTAACTCCCTCACCTACTTCGAATATAAACGTTCAACACGATTTGACACCTTCTGCTGTGCATGTGATGGCAACTTAATCAGACAAGGACTGAATCTTGCCTCCTAGGTGATGTTGCTTGTGTTTCTGTCTTGACGCTTGTAGTGCTGTCCTGCTTTTTGCCCAAGAGTAAACCCTGAATATGTCACCTTCTTTGGAAGTGAGAACGAAAGGGCTTGGTTGGGCACGACAAAAATGAAAGTAACAGCATTTGAATAAATTGATGGCGCAAGCTTTATCTACTTTAAAAAAAAAAGGAAATTGATTAACTTTTAGCGTAAATTCTAGATCCAGAGAAACATTAGACCAACCTTTCTTTCATAAAGACTTGCGGATTAGAAGCAGAATTCTATGCTTGCAAGTTGCAACAAACTTTACTAGTTGAGGTTGTTTGGATCTTAATGCAACTAGACACTGAAATGAACTACACCCTTAGCAACCTCTGAAAGAGCTATGGTTCGCCAAGGGTTTTTCCGTTGTACTCTTGAAGCTAAAGCTATCACTTGCACAAGAGAAGTCACCTGTCCATGGTGCGCACACAACCAATTACGATACCCCAACGTCTAAGCTTTGCTAAACTCTTGTACCCTCTCAAAAAGTACTTGTCATTTTCACGGAATTTCAGATAGTAGTTAAAATCAAGTAACCAACTAACGAGTGGTGATTGAACACATATCTGCTCGACTAGGTGAGCGAGATTGTCCACTTGACCTCACCACAAATATGTTTGTGGTTTGCAGATCTTTATGTAAACCAAATCAAAAGTAAATATCTTCAATACACACTAAGACAAAAGAACAAATTAACTTAATCACACTCACGTTATGGCCAAAAACTATTGCCAGTGTCTAGTCATAAGGCAAAACCAACAAAAGAGAAGTACCATGTTCAGTCAATAGCAAAAATCAACCCAGAAGACCTGACTACGGAAATGATAAGCACCTAGAGAACCTAATGCCAGTACCAATTAAGGAAGAACATCCTTGGAAGCTAACGTTAAAGCAAAAATAACAGATATCATAAGCCCTGGTAGAGCTTATGCAACATGGTAGACAAATGGAGCAATGGCCATACTAAGAAGAAGTGCACAGGAAGCAGATATGGCCCAAGCTCCAGAACTCACAGGAGATGGTGCCGGAGCCTCGGAAGCTGCTCCTCCCCCACCTCCAGGGGCGGGTGGTGCGGACGATGGAGAGCTGGGAGTTGGGGACACCTTTGGGGCTGGTGGAGGATTAGCTGCATCAACACATAAAATGAAGAGAAAACATCAAAAGTTGATTCATAAAACGAGTTTATAGTTATTTCTTGTAGTTAAACATTAAAGGTATACAGTACAACCTAAAAAGAGAGAAATGATCACAAAAATAATGTTGGCTAATATGTATCAATTCATTTTCTTACCACATGCAAGTAAAAATACTTGCTTATGCGAGTTAGCGAAGTCGCATGACACAATATTTCTACTCTTCTGTTGCTCCTACCTAAAGGCCTTTAATGCGTGCTAGCGTGACGTGTATGACTGCTGCGCTAGTCTGAATTTAGTGTGCGCATACGTAGAATTACTATTGAATTCTGCGTCCATTTCTATCGAGTACTGTAAATTGAAAGCATGTTACGAGTACAAGTTCTCTCTCTCTGGCTTGGGAACTAATGATTGACTCTGTCTATAGATATTTTGAATTTGTTCATAATGATTAAATTATATCTGATCTTGTTTTCACTTTTTCGGTCATTCTAGATACAATTTTAAAATATTGAATTTTCTGTTATTTAAATTGTGTATCTCCGTCACTTGTAGTGATTTATCATTCAATGAATGACTGAAAAATGATCCAATGATATGATATTAATGTAATTAGAATGTTTGTTACTATTTTGTACTTGTTTTGGTTAGTAAATGGTGCACCTAACTGAGCTTGAGAAAGAAAAAAAGGTGACCAAAATCTCATTTGTCATACCATTCACACCATTCTGTATAATTGTTGGCACAACCATATAATGGTAAGCCTTTTGGATTAGAATCAGAGACATACCAGGGGGTGAAACTGGAGGACTCGAGGCTGCGATGCCAAATAAAGTTCAAAACACCCAATTAGCACCATCAAATATACATTTAAAAGATGCTCGATTATCAAAGGCTAATCTTATTGCCAAAAAAGACTGTCTCAGAGATGTTCATTTTCGAAAAACCCGACTTCCAAATTTTGTAATAAAACATAACGTCAAAAAATAGTTGGTATCATATATCAATCCATATGTTACAATAGATACTAGCTTCTGTGAATTAAGAAAGTCGCATGATACGATATTTCTACTTTTATGTTTTCTATGTGTGCGTGGCGTGCATTGATGTTGCGCTAGTCTGAATTTGGTGTGTGCGTACATAGGATACTACTAAATTTTACTTACATTTCCATTTTCAAAAAGCCCAACCAATTTAATTGCTTTAGCAATGAAACATACCTTTAATCAGATGGGAACAATAAGTTAATAAGCAGTCTTCAGAATGTTGTACATTTTGTTCATAATGTGTCACACTTCTGTATATTTTGGAAATTGCCATCGATGACAGGTATGACATGCATGATTTACAACATTTCGGAGCACAGTGGAAGCACAGGTTCATAAACCCTAATAAACACAAAATTCACACAAAACCACAGTTCTTACCGCTGCAGCTACTGAGGGGAGGTGAAGACACTTTACATGCAGAGGGCAAGGTCATGGCCTTTGTCATGTTCACATCGATACCCAGCTGAGCACTACTTTTCAGGGCCTCACAGATGCAATCAGCATCGGTGTCCACCACTGTCTTGAGCCCTGAACAGCACGCCGCGTCCGGCTTCGTTTCCTTGCTGCCGCTGGTCAAGAACGTCATGCAGTCCACCATCTGGTAAATCAGGGTGTTGCAGTCCACTGGCGGGGCCGGGGCCGGTGATACCGGCGGCTGTGAAGTGGGAGGGTGGTGGTGTGCACCGTTCACGGCCTGCAGAGCCCATGCTGCCACCATGCACGTGAAGAGAAGCCACGACTTCGCCATATTTTTGTCTGACAGATGAAAGAAGTTCCGATGTTGAATTCTGAAGTGAAGGGTGAAATGAGACTTTGTTGGTTTCAGTTTAGTATCCCTAGAATATCTCTAGCAGGATTGATTTTAACCATTTTTTGAATTGATTCTATCCCATCTATGTTTGTGATTATCTGCTGAGAAAAAAATAGATACTCAGAAATATTAGCAACGTTATTTATTTGATTAAAATTTTTATACTTCAAAATTTGCTTGTTCACAAAGACAGTTTTATTTGTTTCGCTTTGCGAGACTTGTGTTTGATCATATTTTCCTGAGGTAAACGAGAGCGAGGCGGCGCTCGTAAGGATTTATGTATATTCAACACAAGGGTTTAAGAGAATTTTTTTTTCTTAATGTAATAGTTATAATGATGACAGGTGCAAGCAAACACCAATATGTTCGCATGAAAGAAAAGGACATTGTATTCTTCAGTTTTACTAACATTTTTGTTCGTTCTATCATTCATGAAAATAAGAAAATTCGAAAATTCTGCCTCATCATGGAGCTTTATTAAGTACCAACTGAATTTACTCAGCTTCATAAAACAAAAAAAAAATTTGAAGCCCAGTGTCCAATCTATAGGCCACCTTTTTTGGGGTAAAACGCTACTGAGGCACTCAAGTTCAGTTTCAAAATTGACTTGCTCCAAGTAGCTGTAAGCCTGTAACGAAGAAAAGTTTTATATGTTTTTTTTTACTAATGCCTGCAAATGTTTGTCTACCATTCGTTGTTACTGAAGCCTAAAATTTTCATTAATGTACTTTTGAGGAGTAATCAAGTGCGGCGGAAGAACTTTTTTCGATGGATGGACGGTACTGGAGGCCTCGGTTACACAATGGACAATATAAACATGTCGAGGGAATGAATGATATTTCAACAACATTCGCAACTTTGATATATTTCATGAGTATCTAAACAAATCTTTTTCCATCTTGCCAAAAAAAAAAAAAAAATTGAACATAACAAAAATGATAGCCTAAATCCGATGCAAAAGCAGGTATAACTTTGTCCAAATAATACATACTACGGATACTTGTACAACTAGCTTCCGAAACTGAAACTGAAACGAGCAAAAATCCTATTTCTTATGGGCACTAGTAGTAGCCAAGATGAAAGTAAAGTTTTTTGATTTTACACCGGGCTTGCCACCAAAGAAAATTTACTAGACTATGGTTTTGGGCCTTGGGCTCCTTTGCCTTGAACTAATCTGTGGTCATAGAAAGACGGGGAATGTGTTACCTACTCTTAACGGTCAAAGCGAGCCTTTTTTATTTTATTCTGAATTAAAGAATTCAGAATGAATCAAATATTCACAAATAGGATTCGAACATATGACCATTCAGTTAACAGTCGATCGCTCTACTAACTAAACTATTGAGGAACAACAAAAGATTTGATCTCCTAAAGTTCAACAATTCTCGTTCTCAACCCATGACCAATATGAGCTCGAAGCTTCCTTCGTAACTCCCGGAACTTCTTTGTAGCGGCTCCCTTCCATGCCTCATTTCATAGAGAACCTTAAAGTGGCTCTATTTCATTAGGCAACAAATTAACGTAAACCAGTAATTAAATAAATCAGGCAACAAATTATTTTGTCAAAGACAGTAACGACTATTTATCCATTCTTTATTTTTTTTTTCTTTTCATCTATGGAAGCAGAACTCTCATGATATTCAGCGGCAGCTTGAGTGTCATTTAAGCTACTCTGCTTAACTATTACGATTACAACAAAATTTAAGTCAACCACTAATCATGCTTACTGCGTTAAATACTGGGAGCAGAATTTGTCATATTAAGCTACTTTATTCAACTGTTATCATAACAACATAATATTAGAGTCGGCCGCTTAAGCTTATTGCGTTAAATACTTTGGACTGGAATCGGTTATATTAGGTGCTCTATTCAAATATTATTGTAACACCATAATCTTAAATGATGTGAAAAATTGTGCGTCGACCACTTATGCTTTTGGTGTTATATATGTGGAGCGGAATCTGCGATATTAAGCTACTCTATTCAACTATTATAATAACAACATAATCTTAAGTGGTGTCAAAATTTATGAATCAGCCAATCCATTTCTAAATTCAATTTCTCATGATATACTTTATGAAGAGATAGAGAATGGGTCAGTTGGGGGGCAGCCTGGCCTCCCCAAAAGGGTTTTGGGGAGGCCAGATAGAAATGTCAAAGGGTCGGGCTTGGGTCGGCCTATCCCAGGCACTTTAGGCTTGTCAGGAAAATGGGTCAGAACAAGCCACGGGCCACGGAAAAATGGGTCTAGCCTAAGCCGGGCCACCTCTAGAATATGAGGGTCCCGGTCCTAATCCAAGCCCTAGGCCCAATTAAGGGCCGTGCTTGGGTCAGGTCCGGGCCTTTATAAAAAAAATAATTTTTTTTTAAATTTTTATTCATTTTTTGTTTGTGGTAAAAATTAAGACAAGTTTGTTCATAAGCTCTCACCCTTTACTCCGGACTTGGGACCGGTTGCTCGTAAACAAGCAGTCGAAGTATATATTAAGAAATAATTTATTCTAAAAATAATCCATGGCAAAAATGTAAACTATATATTAGTAAATAATTATTCTAAAAATAATCCATGGCGAAAATGTAAACTATATTTTGGGATAAAATTTTATAAATTTTTGCATTTTGTTTTCAAAAGTTAATAAATAAAAAATCATTTGCTCATCCATTGATAATGAAGAATAATGATCAGTATTTGCATATAAATCAATTTCATTAAAAAGGAAAAAGAAGACGAACGTGTAAAACTAGAAATACCTTCCTCTCTTATTTGTTTTCGCACTACATGTTCAATTCTCTTAAGAAATGACCCATAATATATTTGACTGCTCAACGATGTAGCTCGCTCGCGCACGTCAGTAGAATTTTGATATAAGTTATAGTTATTTTCAAATGACTTACTCACCTTCTTTGTAAGCTCGGTTGTCTCGGCTGCTGGGTATCACTTATATATATATATATATATATATATATATATATATATATATATATATATATATATATATATATATATATATATATATATATCTACTATTGAGATGGGAGCCATGCAACTCGAACCTAGGATCCAAACAAGTGCGCGACAACAAAAACAAGAGGCAGTTCCTCCAAATATTTATTAAACTTAATGTCTTTCTGTTCTACTATATCCCGAAAGAGTTCTATATAACTCAATTTCTCTAAAATATTAGCAATTTTCAGAATTTTTAAAATAGCGATATGGGATGTGAGATAGTACGTACCAGATAATAGAACGACAAATGCGTAAAATACCTCCAAAAATTTAACTAGGTGTACAGTCATCCGTCATTCACTAGAGTTGGCAAGCTTTGTGGGAACATGGTTAGTAAGCAGTGAATATACGCTTATTTGTATAACATAATATGTAAAAGCATTTTATATGTGGAGTTCTGTCTATGCACAACAATTGTAAGTAGTCTCTTATGAGGCAAACTATATTGACCACACAAATTTTTAAATATTCTCAGACTCGAACAATTAATATACGCCGTCATACCCCTCATTTTGTGAAAAATATCTTCTGCAACAGTTAAATCATCTTAAATAATTAAATTAATTATATAGCAAGCATATAGAACATGAAATTTTTTTACATCTAATATAGATCTAAGGTTCGTATTTAAGACTTGAACAACAACTATATTATTAAAAGTACAAAATTGATACTCATAATCTTATCCGTTAATTAAAACTTATTACATACTCAGTGTAAAAATATCAGTAGCGTGAAAAGTATTATGCAGATAAGGAAATAGTTTAAAAGCGATGATTCTCTTGTTCATAATACAATCAGAATCAATCCAATGTACCGTCACACATGCATAATTAACTAGAGTAAAATTAGATTTCTAAATATCAGACGTAAGACTAACTGTACCATCAAATTTATCAAAATAATCAATCAAATATTCTTTAACAGCATTATACCGTAAGACCTAATCGTGTTTCTATGAACCTTTTAATACAAAGGTTACATGTAATTATTTATATATTTAGAGTACTTATCATTATAAGTAAATTTAAAAAGCTTGTTTATCGTGAACCATAAATTTAGCAAAAATATCTCTTTGGTCTCACTGATTATAAATTAAAAAATTTACCTTCAAAAGATAATGTGTTTGGGTAGAATCGACATGGCCTTGATTAGGTGCACATGTCGGGTAATGCCTATTAAGATGTCAATTATCACTACCAGATGAAAATAATTTCCCACCTTACTTACATTGAGTTTTTTGAATGTCATCAAATGTAATCTCGTCAAAATGATTCCAACACTTAGGTTGTTTTCTTTCTCTCTTTTGGATTTCTGGTGGATTAAAGGCAGGACTTGGAACCGCTGATTTGATAGGGCATTCTTCTTTATTTGGACTTGGAACCCGCTGCTTGTGAACAAACAGGGCAATAACTAACTTTTTTGTGATAAAACTATTATCCTTGAAAAAAAAAGTAAAAGATAGTAGCGTGTACATATTTATGTTCAACTAACGTTATATTATGCCCATTTCTTGATAAAAAAAAGATTCTTGGAATGCTTGTTAAGATGTGAACTACTACCACCACAAGAAAAATATCATCTGCAGTACTTACATTGAGTTTTCTCCATGCCAACAACTTTTTCTTTATAGAATCCTTCAAACACTTTGCCAGCGGATGTGATTTTGATGGTCTTTAAATAAACATCTTTTGCAACATTTTGAGAGAAAAAAAAAACCAAAATAGTTTAGTATTTTCTTATGGTAATAAAACCAAAACATAACCAAAAATATGAATTTTCGGTTTCTAATATTTTTAAAATATTGTCCTTGTATAACTATCAAACCAAACGAATGCAAAGATAAACAAACGAATTAGAGTTAGAAGCTATCAAATAATAATTAAAGAAAGCTTGATTGAAAATTGAGAGACTTAGTAATGAATAACAGTGCACAAGAAAGATTATAGAGTACATGAAGAAAGATTATAGAATATGTGAGAGTAGTGTACTCTAATTGATGCGTGAAGAATGTGAAGGCAATGACTTAATTTGTAGATTTTTCAAGCTTCATAAAGTACCAAAATAACCTTAAAAACTAGCGGTTTATAATTGCAGGGATTGTTAATATGTAAAACTGTATAAAAGATTTCGCAAAAATAAGTTTTGATGAAGATATCTTCCAAACCAGTCGTTAAATAACTATTGAAGGGGCAAAAAAGTCAATGACTATTTTATGGCCCTTCGAAATAAGGGAGAAAATTCAAACTTTTGAATTTGGAAGGACTTTCTGGACACCCTGGGCTGGGCTAAACCTTAAAATGGGCCGGACCAGGGCAGACTTTTTTTTTCTTGGAAAAGTGGCCTTTAGCCCATGTAGCCCGAGCCTACTCTCATTGGCTGTACAGGGCTGGTCTATTGGCCCTCAGCCAGTTTGACATCTCTGATATAAATGATAAGTAGGGATTTCTTATTTCCTAAAGGCATAGCACTTTCCTTTACCTTTCACCTTTTCTGGTGAGGTGGACTTTCTAGCACAACTTTCACCTTACTGTGGGTCTTGTTGCTGCTAAAAATATGTCCCGCGTACGTTGCGGAACCCGAGCCTGGATCGATGACCTGCAAGACAGAAAACGAGTGACTGCTGGGTGGGGTTCCCGGCGGAGAACTCTCCGATGCTTAAGTCAGAGCGCAGCTACATGATAATGACTCTGAAAAAGCATGAATGTGTGTAGTTCCTAAACCTGGGGGGTAGACCCCTTTATATAGCGGTAGGAAGAATAGCCCTAGTAAGACTGGGCCGTAGGCTAGATGTGTTAGGATCGCATTAGGATCCTTGAGGATCACGTCATGATCTCTGATAAGATAACTATCAGTCTTCCAGTTCAACTAGGATTGCCGGGTATTCCCCAATTATTGAGAGTTATATTTGAGGTATATCATAAGCCCCCCACTTCCTTAGCCAAAATGTTTGGCTGAGGAAGTTTATACTTGGTGTCTTGAGACACACGTCAGATTTGTAAGGGATTCTCCATCCGCTTATAGGGGTAATAATATTTTTCTACTCTATATGCTCGGACCTAAGCTCTTGGGAGCTTAAGCCTTGGAACTTTGCTCGAGTAGGATGCTAGAACTCTAGCTCTTGAGAGCCAGGTTTTTCGAATGTCGCCTAAGTAGGCTACTCGGAATCATCTTTAGGAAGATGAATCATGGGATCTCGGGATCCATTAGAGGCTGTGCCCCACGTTAGCCTCTCTAGAGAGAGGACACAGAGCTGTGCATGCAAGTTGTTGCATGTGCTAAGTGTTTGAATGTCCCCTTGAGGGGTCACCTCTCCTGTGGAGGGTGTTTGTTTTGTGCAAGTGTGTGTTCTTTAGCTTGAGCTGACCACATCATGCTTGCGTTTTACTTTGACGCGAACCCTTATCGTCAGCTAAGGGCTGGCAAAGAAGCCTCGCACTCACGCTCGGCCAGGTTTCGAATTAACAAAATAGGGTAGGGCGACGAACTCCCACTTGGTTTTTCCGTTTCACGGGTTAGAACTATAACTAAACCGTTCGGATAGAACTTGAGCTCTATCCTGTCACCCTTGAGGGTGTTCATCCTTTGAGGGACTGCCCTAGAGGGCTAGTGGAACGTAGAGTTCAGATAAGCGCCCTTGAGGGCTAATGGAGCACGAAACTTAGAATTCTCGTACGTGCCCTTGAGGGAGTATGAAGCGTGTAGCTCATGTAAATGCCCTGGGGGGTTGGACAGAACTTAGAGTTCTCACCATACGTGCCCTTGGCAGCGGATGGAGCGCAAAGTGCTCTGATTCACCAGTTGCATTGGTAGCATGCGCTGGTGTGAATGTTTGACCATTGATAGTCGGTCACTGTATGACCGGATATATAATTCCGAGCTCGGCGGCAGGATACTGCTGCAAAAACCCTTATGTTGCCGGGTGCTATGAATTTGTTCCTTGCTTGTGAAGTGGTTTTTGTGTCATTGTTGATGCTTAGCAGCGCAGTATAAACCCTTGCAACAAGAAAAAGTACGTGACTGAAAAAATAGCTTTTGAAGCAATAAAGCACATGACCTTAAAAAAAGTTCAACTATGTTTTTAACACATGATTGAGAGCGGTGTTCAACACCGCGGCCCCCTTAGGGTTTTGTCAGTTAGCCGACAGGGGGTGTGCTGCACTGCGTGTCGCAGGTGAGTTTAAAACATCATAGCAGTCGGAATCCC
The DNA here is from genome assembly GCA_033070095.1 of Escallonia herrerae. NCBI lineage: Eukaryota > Viridiplantae > Streptophyta > Magnoliopsida > Escalloniales > Escalloniaceae > Escallonia > Escallonia herrerae. The sequence goes on from JAVXUP010001402.1 coordinate 156,565, forward strand.
AGACTTGTACGTAATTGCGTTAATTGGTGTAACTAGATAATGCTAGACCCAAATTAAACATAGGTCTAGGTAATATACGAGCACATAGGAGAAGCAGTCTTTATGAGGCTTGTTAGTACCTAGAATTGTAGTCGTTTAAATTTTGACGACGTGCCAGAAAATACAACATGTGTGCATGCTCTTAAAGAATGTGTGGCATACGCGAATTCATGAAACCGTGTAGGGCTTCTATTCAAATACGTGTTACAAAAAGCTTAACGCTTGAAGGATTCGTGGCATATGTCAAACAAATAAGACCCTGGGGGTCTAAAGCATAAATAGGCCTTTTTGACTGTTAAAAACTTAATACTTTTAAAAGTATGTGACATAAGGTAAATAAATGAGACCTTTTGGGTCTAGAACATAAATATGCTTTTTGCACAGATTAAAACCTTAATGCTATTAAAAGGTGTGGCATGTGCGAAATAAAGGAGACCTCATGGGTCTAAAATACAAATATGCTTTTATGGGGGTAAATGTCAAAAGGAAAGAGACCACCAGATATTTTTTGGCCTGCCCAAAGCTCACATGATGAAGGGCCTCCATCTGCAAGTCCATTGACCGAGACTTTTCTTGGTGAGAAGACCAGTCATCGTGCTGCCGTTGGCGCAATTTGCGCGAGCTGACCAGTGAGGAGGTGGCCATTAGCGGTGCGGTGGTGGCGCGCTAGCTATCTCTCGGCCGTCGATCTTGACGGAGTGGTGCCGTCACTCTTGGGCGGTGGACCGAGCGACGTTGGGGATGGTCATGGGGCTGATGCCGGCAACGGGTGCTGGATATTGACGGCGGCGCTGATCTGCTTCTTCTTGCCCCTTTATATATATATATTCGGTTGGTTGTTATTTTCGATGTGTGGCCGATATGGCAGCTAGCTGTGACGGCGGTGTTGGTCGTGATGGCCCCGCCTGACGCCGGTGGCTGTGACGGTGCACCTCTCAATCGGCATGGAGCTGCTCCGGCAGCTTTGTGGCCGATATGGCAGCTTAGCAGCGACGGCGGTGTTGGCGGTGATGGCCCCGCTTAACGCCGATGGCTGTGATGGTGCACTGTTCGATCGGCGTGGATCAGCTTCGGCAGCTTTGTGGAGGCGGTCTGCGGTTGGCCGTAAAACCTTTGACTTTGCTGACGCAACATCAGAGCGTGCTATCGGACGGCAAGGTGGTGCTGTTGTTGTCGGTGATAGCAGATCTGGGCGTGCTATCAGACGGCAAGGCGGTGCCGTTGTTGTCGGTGATAGCAGATCTGGGCGTGCTATCGGACGGCAAGGCGGTGCCGTTGTTGTCGGTGATAGCAGATCTGGGCGTGCTATCGGACGGCAAGGCGGTGCCGTCGTCGATGGTGGTCGCCGATCTGGGTCCAACTCCTCGCGACGGTGGTTCATCCTCCATGAAGCGACAATGGCGCTGGAGGTGATGGTCCCGCCTGACGCTAGTGGCTGCGGCGGTGCACCGCTTGATCGGCGTGGAGCTGGCGACGGTTTGCACTGATTGGCGACGACATTCATCTTTCTATTTCCCTTTTTCTTTCTGTTTTGTGGTTGAGGTCGCATCGCCAGAGAGGCAGCGGTAAGAGCAGCCCTATGATGGTGGCGGTAGGTTATGGCCGGTGGTGATGGCCGTGATGGGGGCTGTGATTATGGATGACCCGATGGTGGCTGTACAGCCGGTTGCGATCAACGGCGATAAGGGCGCTGTTGGTGCTTTAACTCATAGGAGCGACGGTGCAGTGGTTGGCCCGTGCGCTGCGACGACGGTGATTTGTGGCCGCTTTGACTCTAATGGTACGGTGTTTGGTTGATTTTTTCTCTAAGATGTTGGTGCTACTCCGTTGGGATGGCGGCAGTAGAACCAGGCAACCAGCCCTTTCGCGGCGGTGGTAGGTTATGGTGGCACCGTGGAGTGGCGGTTATGTGACGGTTGGAGTTGCACCTTGGCTGTGACGGCGCCGGGTTTTGCTATGGCATCGCCGTCAGTAGCAGTAGTCTTAGCGGTGACGGTTCTTCTCCGTCTTTTTTTTTTGACGTGTGGTTGCTCTGATAGCTTTGCGGCGCGGTGCGTAATACTGTAGGGTGGCGCAGCGCAATGGCATGGGGGCACAACGCTGGCGTTCTGGACAGCGAGGTTACAACCTTGCTCTTGGTGGTGGTGGTTCTGCTTGGTTGCCGTCGGATGCCGAAACCGGCACTACCGACCGCTGTTTTAGTGCAACGGCCACAGCTTGTGATAATTGATCTGTGGTGGCGACGGTTCTGTCGGTGATTCCGACATGTTGTCACCGGAAATTTGGGATATAACTCTTGAATTTTCTTGAGGTCAAACGGATAGGCTGGCGGGTCCCACGGATGGCGCCAAAATGTTGCTGCTAAAAATATGTCCCGCGTACGTTACGGAACCCGAGCCTGGATCGATGACTTGGATCTGCAAGACAGAAAACGAGTGACCGCCGGGTGGGGTTCCCGACGGAGAACTCTCCGATGCTTAAGTCAGAGCGCAGCTACATGATAATGACTTTGAAAAAGCATGAATGTGTGTAGTTCCTATACCTGGGGGGTAGACCCCTTTATATAGCGGTAGGAAGAAGAGCCCTAGTAAGACTGGGCCGTAGGCTAGATGTGTTAGGATCGCATTAGGATCCTTGAGGATCACGTCGTGATCTCTGATAAGATAACTATCAGTCTTCCAGTTCAACTAGGATTGCCGGGTATTCCCCAATTATTGAGAGTTATATTTGAGGTATATCAGGTCTCAAGGTCAAGCTATCAATTTTTTACAACCTTAGTGTTGTCGTTATATATATGACTGTTGTCAAGATAGTGTGGTTTCAGAATTGGTTGCACAACCATCCCAAACAAAGCATTGTTCTTTCAAAAGTTAAAAACTACTTTAACAACAACTACTGATTTAGGGTGTTTTTGATAACGCAATTAAACACATCTTCAACGATTTTAACCAAGTGCTTTTATTATAAAGTTATTTAAAAAAAAATTCCTGAAAAAACACCAAATTTTAAGTGCGTTTGATTAGACTTAACTTTATTTAAAATTTAATTCTTGTTAAAAATACATTAGAATTTTAAGTTAGAATGAACTTACGCTTAATTTTTAAGTGAGATGGTCAAACGTTATTTTAAAAAAACGTAAAAAGAATAATTACCACAATGATTCCGCCATAATTAGTTTGTTGGAAATACCAGATCCATCACAAATGAGCCACTATCCCTATGTTAGTGAGCTTGTTTGTAATTTGTTACCACCATAACCACCGTCTCTTTTACCCCACCACGACTATTACCAAGACGAAACTGTCGCGACTACCCCAATGGCCACCACCAACCATCACCACCATGATGACAGCGCCACCTTGACCACATCATCGTCGCCACTTTCACGTCAACCTCTGCCAAAACCGTCTTCATATCCAGCACACTGTTACTGATATCATGACCACCATGTGAACTCCTGTCGCCACAACCACAATTACTAATACCACATCTTCATGGCCACCATCATCAACACCTTTTCGCCACCACCACCATTAGCATTCCATCACTACTGCCACCAACACAAATCAACATGGTTTTGGTAATGAAAAATTATAAACTACATAAACGACTGTATGATTATGATAGAATAGACAAATTTGTTAATGAAACGAATTTCAAAGACTGCTTTTGGTTTACAAGTAGGTAAACTTACTTTTCAGTGAAAAATTCAATCGCCTAAAGTTTTTCATTTTCCATTTTACAATTCAATGTTTTACTTTCTAGAACTTAAAGTTCACATTTATCATACAGTCCGTCAATTTAATATGAGTATTTAAGTCTTTAGCCCATTTAGCTTTAGCCCTAAATCTTGGATACAATTATACATTTTCTTGGATTAGTTTCACTAAACTAAAAGGGCCGTTTAGTGGGCCAAAATCCACCAAGGATGTTTTTTTTTCACCGGTGGCCCTTCTTGGGCCTTTCTAAATGAATTGGGTATTGTAATTTCTCATTCCCCCACCATCTGTGTTCCGAATTAGTCGTAACTTTTTTTTTTAAAAAAAAGAAATGCCTGCTAAAATAGACATTATCCTGTAATTAATGAGACCGTGAACCCAATCATTATTCAAGACTTAGGCTCTGTTTGACGTAACTTTTTTTTTTTGTCTTCAGTTTTTAAAGAGCAGTTTTTAAAGAGTAGCTTAATTTTTTTTTTTTTTACAAAAACAAGTGGGTGTTTGATAACTCTTTTTTTTTTAGTTTTTTTTTTTTGGTGTTTGGTAACCCTTTTTATTTTGACTTTTTTTTTTAGGTGGTTTCCGGTGGTGACGGTGGGGCGTAGTGGTGGTCGACGGTTATGGTGGCCGGCGTTGGTTGTCGCCGGCAATGGCTGCCAGCGGTGGTTGTCGCCGGCAATGGCTGCCAGCGGTGGTGGCCGGAGGGGGCTGCCGCCTGGCGGTGGCTGCCGGTGGCCGCCGGTGGCCGGAGGTGGTGGATGCCGGCGGTGGTGGTTGCCGGCGAGCGACGGTGGCTGTCGGGCGGCGGTGGCTACCGGCGGTGGTGGCCGGAGGCCAACAGCCGCCCAATGGTGGTTGCCGGCGGCCGGAGGTGGCTGTCGGGCTGCGGTGGCTGCCGGAGGTGACTGCCGGCGGTGGTGGCCAGAGGTGGCTGCCGCCCGGTGGTGGTTGCCGGCTGCCGGAGGTGGCTGTCGGGTGGCGGTGGTGGCCATCGCCCACCGCCGTCCGGTGGTGGCTGCCGGAGGCCAGAGGTGGCTGTCGGTGGCTACCGGGCGGCGATGGGCGGTGGCTACCGGCGGTGGGTGAGTTGTGATGGAGGTCTCAAAAAAAATTAAAGTGAAAACGAAAAGAGCTTTTTCCTCTTTTTTTTTTACTCTACAATTTAAAAAGCCACTTTTTAAATTGAAAAAAAAAGTGGTACCAAACATTCCTATTTTTTCCAATTTTCAAAACTGAAAAAAAAAGAGCAAAAAAAACCCTGTCAAACGGCCCCTTAGACTTCATAATTATGTTAGACTGGCCTGTACAACCATTAATTTGATGAACTCTTATGGGTCTGTCCTTGCAAATTACTGTATTATTTTGACGCTATAAGCTTTGGACCAAAACACATTGTGAGTAGAGATATGACTTATGAAATTTTTTTTGGGTGCATGTTATTGGTAGACTCCAGAATTTTAAGTCCGTTACATTTCATTTTTGATCATTTTTGCTGATTTTGACCTTTAGGAGTACTTCTATAGCTTTGACTATAGAGTTAGGACATTAGCATAACTTAGATTTATGTAATGTAGTAAGAGTATACGGCTTTTAAATATGGATGACCCAATTCCTATTTGGGCTTTGGTTATAGTATGCCGCATTTGAAAAATGTTACAGAAAATTGGACATAATGGAGATTTAATAATTTACTTTCTTAGGGATGTTGCACTTTTATGGGTTCGAAACTCTTACGTTCAATATAAATAAATGTGTCGGCCTAAAACTGAACATACTGGTGAGGAAGCTTCAACTGTGAAAGCAAATATGACTTTCTTGAAAGCATATACAATACTAGAAGCAGGTACTATAATCATCTTAAAGCAGATATCAATTTCGCAAAATTAAAAACGACTTTAACAATAAGACCAGTTATGCGGCAATATAAAGATAGAAGGGCTCTTGCAACTTGGGTATGGGCCACATGTCAGACACAATCCAATTAGGTACACTTGGGGTCTGTTTGAAATCACTTATAGTTTTAGTTTTTAGTTTCTAAAAAAATAAAAATAAAAATCAGTTTAGTTTTTGTTTTTTTATAAAAAGAGTAATGTGTTTGGTTAGGAGTGTTTGTTTTTTAGTTTCACTTTCATTAATTTCAGTTTCTTTTTTCTCTTCCTTCAATAATATAATTTCATAGTGGATTTCTCTTCTAGAACACCTTCAACCACCACCATCAACTAACACCACCACTGCCTTTCCATCCCCCCTCCCTTTGGTACCACCATGACCCGATCCACCGCCGGATCTTCATTAACACCCCCACAATGTCATGACCTCTGCCGGCCGGAGTCAACGCCACCAAGCATATGGTGAAGGTGGGATGTGTAGGGCTAATGTGCGGCAGTATGAGTTCAGGAGCTGACAGCGGATGATGGCAAGTTGTGGTGGTTGTAAAAGGTTGATGCGAGGTGGTGATGGGTTTAGAAGCTGACAAGGAATGGTCGCGATCTGTGGTGGTTGTCAAAGTATGAAGCACTGCGGTAATGATTTATGCGCTGGCGACGAATGGCTGCGATCCCTAGTGATTGTTGAATGCTGAATTGGCGGTGATGGGTTAGGAGTCTGACAAGGAAGACAGTGATCCGTTGTGGTTGTCAAAGGCTGATTCGCGAGGGTGATGGTTTAAAAGTTGACATGGGAAGTGACGAACCTTTGGTGGCTGTCAAAGGCTGATGCGTTGTGGTTGTTGACGATGGTAGTTACAGAGGGCTGGTGGTGGACAGAAGTGTTGGTTGAGATGTTGCTGTGCTGAGTTTCATTAAGGAGAGACGACAGTGGTGAGAGGGGTTTTAGGTTCTAGGGTTTCTGGCGGAAGAGGGTGGGTGAGTGGGATTGATTGGCGGTGATGATGTAAGGAATTAGTTTTCTTAAAATGTGGGTTTTAATGTGCTTCTAGCAAAGTTTGAAGGCTGTATCTCAAAGCAAAAACCAAACTGAAAACTCCAAATTGGAGTTTTCAAAAGCAGCTCCATTTTAAAAACTGGTTTACAAACCTGAAGGAAAAAAAAAAGAAAACAAAAACTATTTGCTGAACGCGTTCTTTTTTCTAGTTTACAAAACTAGAGAAAAAAATATTGTCAAATACTACCTTAAGTTTTTGTTCCTTTTTCCCCCCTGGAGCAAGTTTGATGCAAAAGATTAATAAACCAGAATAGTTATCTTGTTTGAGACAAAAATGAACTAATCCAGTTCGAATTGCATTATTTATTAGGACATGATGGAGCGAGCCGGTTCAGTTTTGCAGTGAGAGTATCAATTCCTCATTGTATGAAGTAGCTTATATAGAGCACAACAGTTGTATATTAATGATGGGTCGTTCTCATTTTTTGTGCTTTCCCTATGCTGCAAAGTCTTTTGCAACTTATTTTTTGAAGACATTTTCAGCTATGGTCAAACCTAATTTTTGAGAATACATCTTCAAATAAAAGAAGATAAAATTGCTAAACAATCATCTTCTCAAAATTCTCTTTAAGTCCCACGAGTATATATATGTTCTATCACAAATTTATGCATTATCAATTGACTGTAGGTTAACGATAAAAATTCCACGTTGTGGCCATGGAGACTTGGGCTCGAATCCCAGCTGCCACACCATATAATCTCCAATTTTCTAGCCGTTACCGCCATGTACTCCGGCGAGCACGTGGAGGGCAGGCCGAGTTACCTCCTCAACCCACAAAAAATCAAAATTCAACCCGAGAGAGTGTTTGTTTAGCCATGATAGATAAAATGCAATCACCAACCTCAACAGAGATCGATCCACTATGACCAAGGAACTATACTGACCCTCTCCTTATAAATATCATAGTGTGGAATTGTAATGGAGCGGGTAGTTCTAGCTTCAATCTGCATGTTCATGATCTCATCCAACGTCACAAACCAGAGGCCTTGATCATACTTGAAACCAAAATCACTGTCACAACTGCTGAATGGATCACAAATTCCCTTGGTTTGGCTGAAATCATAGGGTTGATGGAAATGGCTATCGTGGAGGAATTTGGCTTCTTCGGCACTCTACGAAACTCCAGATTGATGTAGTGCATGAATCCCCACAGGCCTTCCACGCTGTGGTCCAGGTAAGTACCACAAAACCTTGTTTTAATCAGCAATTTATATATGCTTCCCCTGTCCGTACAATTAAAGATAGTCTTTGGGCTGATATGCTAGAAATTAAAAAAAATCACAAAACCTACCTTGGCTCATTATTGGAGACTTAAATGAAATAATGAATCAATCAGGAAAAAAAAAAGTGGTAGAAATTTTAAAATGCAGAAGGTGCGATATTTTCTAAATTTTGTGGATCACATTAACCTCATTGACCTTGACTTTCAAGGCCAGCCTTTTACTTATGATAACCGAAGTATGCATTGGCCAGACCTTATTTATGAATGGTTGAATAGAACCATGGCCACGGATTCTTGGCTTCAAGGCTTTAAACATTTCCTACGGCACAGGTCCTCCTCCTCTAGCTTACCCGCTCCAATCATCACCCAAATTTTCTTCTAACAAGTATATATAACCCTTGTTGGAATGGTAATTATCCGTTCCGGTTTGAAACTGCTTGGTTTTATCACCTGAGCCTTAAGGCCACCATAGCCCGAATTTTTAAATACCCATCATGATGACCACACTACTTTCTCTGCTAAGCTAGCGAATCTAAACTGTTATCTGATAAATTGAACGGTCTTTGGAGACATCCTTAGACAAAAACAGAAAACACTGGCTAGGATAGGTGGAACTTAAAAAAGCCTTGTGAATCACTTCTCGCCTTTCCTTTATAACTTAGAACATGAGCTTCAAGATAGATGTCTTTCTTCTTTCCTAGAAACATGAGTACTGAAAACTAAATTAGAGCAAAAATCTAGTGGCACTGTGAGGGAGACTGCAATACTCATTTATTCCGGTTAATGACCCTCAACAGACGCAGATATGACAAGTTTCTCACAATAAAACATAATCATAATTGCCGGATCAAAGATGACAATGAAACTCGTCAACTATTCCAACAAGACTTGACTCACCTGTATACTGGGGACCCCATTGATCCTTCCTAAATAGACCGAACCCTCCCTCATAATTTTATAAAACAATAAAATTATCGATTATGCTTATTTGGGAAGCATCCCTCAAGATGATGAAATCAAATAGGCCTTATTTGACATGGGTCCGGACAAGGCTTCGAGGCCAGACAATTTTCACCCGGGGTTTTTTCAAAAGTACTGGAATATTTTTGGCACAGACCTTCGTGCCCCTGTGAACAATTGGTTCGCAAATATCCTTAACAAAACCCATGGCTCTTTCATTCCAAAGCCCCTAGTGCGGATAATGTTACCCAATTTCGGCCCATCAGTTTATGTCACACTACTTATAAGATTGTCTCTCATATATTGGTTAATTGCCTTCACACTCGGATAGACATTATCATCCAACCTAGCCAAACTAGATGTTTAAAAGGTCGGCAAGCCGCTGATAATATCATTATTGCAAATGAACTCCTTATAGCATTAGACATAAAGAGGTAAGGGCGGCCTTTTAATGGCTAAGATTGATTTAGAAAAAGCCTATGACATGTTGAATTGGAATTTCCTATTCACTACCATGATTAAAAAAGGTTTCCCAACAGTTTTTTCCTACTTATCATGAGTTTTGTCTCCTTTGTTCAGTATGTCATACCGTGAAATGGAAAACATTCGAAATTCTTTAAGCTTCGTTGTGGTTTTTGCCAAGTTGATCTTTTTTCGCCTTACCTGCTTATATTATATCTTAATGAACTGTCTGAAAATTTTCAGCTGTATGAAATAGATATTCTTACTAAGCCTATAAAAGTGGCCCGATTGGATTCAGAAATTTCTCACCTCATTTTCACGGATGACATCCTCCTTTATGGTTGTGCCACTATAAAGTTTTTTTTGACACTTTTACAACACCTTTCACTCTTTCAGTGCTAAAGTTGGCCTGAAGATTAATACTCACAAGTCTTGTCTCCTCTTCTCTAAAAAATAAACCACGGGATATCCGCCACTACATAAGTTCCCTTGCGGGAATTCCCATCGCCGACAAGCTTGATAATTACCTGGGAGCCCCTCTTACCCAAGGCCGGATTAAAAAGGATTATTTCGATCATCTGGCTGATCATATGAGGGCTAAATTGGCAACTTGAAAATCCCATTCCCTTTCTTTAATAGGTCGCACGACTCTCCTCAAATTAGTTCTCAATGCGCTGCCTATTTACACTATGGAAGCATATGTTCTCCCAACTACAGTGACCGATAAACTTGACTCTTTAAGTCACAACTTCCTTTGGGGTCACACGGTAACGGAAAAAAAATGGCACGCTCTTAATTGAAATAGTGTTACTACTCCTCACTCAACGAGAGGCCTTACCATTCGCAAGACTGATAAGGTAAATAAGGCCATGTTTTTAAACCTTGTTTGGCAGCTATAGAAACAACTCCAGACCCTACAGGCCATCACCTTCAGAGATAAATATCACCCAAACGAAACTATGTGGAATGCTAAACAAAAATCAAACAATTCTCCTTTCTAAAAGCAAGTCCTCAGAATAAGAGATATTCTGGCTAATCAAATACGATGCAAATAGGGAATTGAGTGTGTATTTATTTCTGGCATCACTATTGGCTTCATGCCGGAGTGATTCAGAATCTTCTAGTTGGCCCTTTACTGCTCAAACCGATAACCTTCGAGTTAAGGACATTCAAAAATCTGAAGTGAGACGTGGAAAGCCTTCATTAGTGCCCGACTATGTTGTTTACCGCATCCTAGCCCCCCCGCCCCCCCTCCCCCTCATGACAAACTGGACACCATCATTTGGCCCCACAATAAAGGAGAGTGCACTCTTAAATTTTCCAATAATTGTCTGCTTTCTGAAACCATAGAAAACAAGGGTGATTGAATGGGGAATTGGTAAGCTCCCTGCCCCTTCGAATCCAGAGCCTCATTTGAAAATGCGGACACTACGCTCTCCTGGTCAGAAATAAACTCTCCTAGCTGGCCATCAAATCATGTTCCCGTAATTGTGGACGTAACGAGACAGTAGACCACTGCTTGTGGAGTTGTCCTACTATAAAAAAATTATCCGTGTGGGATGGAAGCCCCCACCCAATAAATGGCTGAAGATTAACATGGATGGCAGCACTAAGTCGGATCTAGCTACTGGTGGTGCTGCCTCTCTTATTAGGGACCATAGAGGTAATTAGGTTAGGGGTTGTACTCGCCGCTTACATTATGAGGATAGTCACTCTTTGGAGTGGTGGGGGGTTCGAGATGGCCTCACTCTTGCCTGGGATATGAACTGTCGTAAATTTTTACTCGAAATAGATGACATGAGTAAGTTTACTCGACTTGCTTTAAAGTGATAAATCCCCCCCCCCCCCCCCTCCCCCTCGACTAATTGAAAATCCAGTTCTAAATTTCAGCACACTCCTTAAGCGTTCTTGGCATGTCATAGTTTCCCATGGGTTCGGGAAAACCAACTTTTGCGCATATCACATGGCTAAACAAGCGGTGGATTAATAGCGTTCTAATTTTCAATTATGGGATAATGTGCCGATCTTTTTGTAACCTCTCCTGTACTTTGATATTAGTAGGAGAGTCACCTCACATTGTGTGACTCTCCCGTATGTATATATTCATTTTAAGTCCAACTCTTTTAAATTAATAATATTTTTAGGCACTCCAATGAAAAGCCAAAAGAATCAAAAAGACTAAATTTTGCTTTAACACTTGAGGCCAAAAACATGTACACGACGACGTTGTAACTCTGGTCACAGTTACAGTAGAGGATCGATATCCATGATTAAGGGTGGGGTTGGGAATGGGTGCACCATAATTGTGGTGAGTGACCACGAGCTCTGATGCACTGATCACAGGAATGTCCCCCTGGGGATGATCAATCTTGAAACCATCATTTTTTTTTACTCATTGTGACAGTAAAAGATATTAATACATGGGCTGTACGAGTAGGTTAACTGAAGCAAAGTTAGTACAAACCAGAATTTCAATCAGTAGCCAAAGCTTCTGTTATAGCAACTTTTAAATGAAAGTTGGGTCTGTTTGGTAAGCCAAACATTGACAGCTTCAATAAAAAAAGACATTCTTGTATCTTCCACCCAATGATATCGCTGGGACGAAAGTGACCCAAACAAAAAATAAATATATTGCATGTATAATTGGTGATTAAAGAGCTCTTTAAAACTGGAAAGGTCACCAGAAATGGCCAAAGGGGGGAAGGGTGGGGCGTATCCAAACAAGTAGGAACACGAAAACTGAATGCAATGAAAGCAGTGGTTGAGGTTGACGACAATGGAGGTGCTTCGGTGTAAAGCTGGAGAACATTCTCCGGTTTTTGTGACTTGTGAGGGTCCAAGTGACCGCATCCATTGCTGGTGTCTTTTTCCATTCATACGTTTCGATAGCAGCAGATGGGAATTATTTGGGGAGAAAACTACAAATTGTTCTTCATCATTGTTTTGGAATGGAGACATTCATCTAAGATTCTATGAGTGCTTTGAGTTTGTGGACATGGGTTGGATTGTCTTGTAGAAGAGATTGATTCTACACATCATGGGGTTCACGATAACCTTAGTGATAGTATTGGCTTCAAACCTTGAATGTTGATGAAAGCAAATGGTATTTACACTCTGGATTTGAGCGTGTAACTGAAGACTCATTTTTCTAAAGTCGCCAAGATATTCTAAGGTCGTAATTCTCCCGCGATCATTTTTCACTCGTCCTTCTTTTTGGCAATTGCTAGAGCTCTCACTATCAAACATGCACACGTAATGTCATATGTTAGCCAAATTTTTAAGTGGAGAGCTGAATCAAATTAATTATAGCTCGTAAATGATGCATGTCGATCAGTTGACTATTGACAAAACACAATGTGAAGTTTAATATGAAGAAAACCATTTTAGGAGCATCTAGAAAGATGAATTTAAGCTTGCTTAAAATGAATTGTATGAAACTTTACTGAAAAATGAATCATAATACAAAACGCGATAGTTAAGAAGACAATCACTCATTCAATTTTTTTTTTTTGAATGTAACGTTGATAGTGGTGATATATATTTTCTGATTATAAATTGCCTAAACACTCAAAAAAAAAAAAAAACCTCATATGCACTTCCAAGTTTCAACTATAGTTGTATTGTTCGTATTTCCCTGTAGATACTATAACAAGTGGCATGGGTAGGCCAAGAGAATTGATCATGAGAGTACAAGCTATCACTTTCTGTTCCCATACATGATTGAATGAAGAACAAGTGGCCAGATGCTTCAAGACAAATAAACAAAAAGTGGTCCTCCAAATTTCTCAAAGCATTTGGAGAAGTCTTTGGGTAAGTTGTACGTGGAACATAGACCTGTACAAAAAAACACAAGTTGCATCAATCAGTGCCTTCCAAGTTTCACCATGGACTAAGTGCACCCTTTACCTTTGGAACAAGTTGGTGATAGCCTTCACTATATATACCAGAGCAATGTTGGTAACGTTAATTGGACTTAACATATTCTTTTCCTTGGAGGAGAAAGAGAACTTCAATCTCAGCTACCTCTCAGGCTATTGAATTCCATTGTGCGAGTTGCTATATTTTTTCGTAGATGAGAGAGCTTCTGATTGGGCCCCCCACCACATGTATTCGGTGATTCTGGGCGTAGGACCACCTGAAACTGGGTGCAAGGGACGCTGGGAACCGCATAAAGAGTCAAAAGTATATTTTTCTCATTGTATCTTCGTTAAATTAAGAACCACTAATCTGTTCTAGGTTGCCAGCACTTGAGTAGTTTTTTCGGAAGTAAAACCTGTTGTATCGCACTTGGAGTTCAATGACTTGTGCAAGGACATTGGGATATGCATCATCACACAATGAAACATGGTCCGATAGACATAAAATTATAGAAGTAGATTATTGAGATTTTGATCATTTGCTGTAACAAGGGTTGTAGTGCGTTACAGCTGTCGGATCGAAACGGATCAGCTAGATCAAATCACGTCTCCAATCTACTAAAAAAACTCCAAACAAAGGCTTAAAGGATGATAGAGTATCGTTACGCAGATCTACCCCCTCCCTCCCCCCTTCTCTCTCTGTAGAAAATCTTATCTCGAACTCTCGAGAAACCCCTCTCTCCCCCTCTCTCAAAATTTAATTAATCTATAGCGACTGTCTGAATGAGATTGTTGATCGAAAGTTTGTTATCTTGATGATTGTAAGCTTCTAGTTATGCCTAGAGAAGAAAAATAGAGACAATTTGTAACCCCACTTGTTAATATAGCGGAAGTGTTTCATAGTTTTCTCCGGATTTTCCTTTTCGGTTGGAGGGTTTTCCATTTTAATCCTTCTTGTGTAGTGGTTGATTCGCTGAGGTTCTTATTGCATATTCTGAATATAGTAATTTCTGGTTATTGCCTTGTAATCGGACTATCACAAGAATGAAGAACAGTAGTTTCCCTTAACAAGGGGTGTTAATTGGGACTTGGACCTGTGTTAGTGGGGGTTGGAATAACAGTTGTTCTGGGTAGAAGGGGTGAGTATATCAAATTGTTCAAATCGAACTGCTTAAACTGAACAAATTGAAATCCAATTGAAACCATCCAAAAAATCTATAAGGTTTAGTTTTACATTTTTCAAATCAGCATTAGTTCACACCACAAAATCTACTTTTAGTGACGGAATTTTCCGTCGCTAAAAGTGGATATTCCGTCGGTAAAACTTTTAGCGACGGACAGTCCGTCGCTAAAAGTCCGTTGGTGTAAACCCTGTTACTAAAAGATTAGAGACGGAATTTGGTAGTCCGTCGGCAAAAAGTTTACTTTTATCGACGGAATTATATGCCTTTACCGACGGAATATCCAGTCGGTAAAGATATTTTCTATAATTATTTATTTTTTTATAAGAATGATAAAAAGATTATTAGCGACGGATTTGTCGTCGCTAAAAGTCCGTGACTATAACCAGACATTTAGAGACAGAATTCCGTCGTTAAAAGTTTAAAATCCGTTGCTAATTACTTTTAGCGACAGATAATCCGTCCCTAAAAACATGTCATTGAAAACAAAAACCTTTTAGCGGCTTATTTTCGTTACTAAAACCACATTCATTTGTTTGAAATACATTTAGCGACGAAGTTATGTCACTATATGTCCGTAAGTAAAATTTAAAAAAAGAGGAGCTATTTTTCTATCCATAGACAATTAATCCTAGTTAGCAAATCTATCAACAATATCATGCTTATTTAAGCTAGCATTCTTTCTTTACCAAATTTCAAGCAATACAAATAAAATTGAAATCATACACCACCAATTAAAACTCAATACTCAACAACAAAAATTAGATATTCAACGAGTAGAATACATCATATCATACGAATCCCAAACCAAAATTACAAGTTAAAATAGGAAACTTTGGTAGCTCTCTGCGAGTAATACAATAAAGCATGTGGCTGAGGAACATTGCTGTAAGATCTCTGGCTTGAATGTGGTGCCAAAAAAATTCTGCAAGAAATGGAGAGGAAGAAAAATGCACTAACTGTGGAACCGAAGTAAAAAAGCCTAGTCATTCATCCTTGTCCTCAACATAATTTTTGGTTGACTCAACCCCTGCATTAATACCTACAGCAGCCATACCATAACTGTCACCTTGGAGGACTTCACCTTAGAGTACAAATATATAATTGAAACACAATTCACTAGACTCTTGACAAGAACTATCAGAAAATTAGTATCAAAAGATAGCTTGTTTTACGAGTGTGTCCATATAATGATTTGTTCATAAACAGTTACAAAGGTAGTTATAAATGGAACTGAAGGATAAAGGTTGGTGGGGGGGGGGGGGTACCTTGAAGATGACGGCCTGCACAACGCCATCAACATGTACCGAGTACCCGAAAGTCATCTAAGTTGGAAAAGACCACGCTGCAAGCATAATTTTGGAGTATGCGTATGTTATGAACAACAAGGGGAATGACAATACCTAGTAAGCTTTATTTCATGTCATATAACTGGCATTGGAAGGCATTGTGGCCATGAGATGCATTCCAACAAGATGCACATGTTCATGAAGAAAAACTCACAAACCAGAAAAAGAAAAGAAAAGGAAGAATATTTATGATATATAAGACAACAAAAACCACAAGCCCCACGAGTAAGAGAAAATAGTCCGTAGGTCACGAACAACATCTTGTAATAGAAAAGGTTACCTCATGCACATTTGCTGCTCCCAAAGCTTGAAGTTCTCGCTTCAACCTCTCAGAAAAGGTCTCTACTTCACCAACACTACAAGAAAAACTGTTTTTTACGACGGACTTTTAGCGACGGAGTATAATCCATATCTAAAAGACCTTTCAGCGACAGAAAACACCGTCTGTAAAAGTCCGTCGGCAAAAAACATTTACCAACAGAATATACCGTCGGTAATAGTTTTTGCCGACGGACTTTTACCGACAGAATATTAGCGATGGTGTAACCGTCGCTAGATTTTTTTTATAAAATATCTAATAATTTAGCGACGAAAAAACACCATCTCTAAAATATCCGTCGGTGAAAGTTTTTAAAATAGGACTTTCTGCGACGGACTTTTAGCCACGGTATTTGTCCGTCGCTAAAAGTCCTTACATATAACAGGTTCGTCTTTCTCTCTCTCCCTCCCCGTTTCTCTCTGTCTCTCACTCTCACCTACTCACCGGCGATTTTTTTATCGTCGGTCTCCCTCTCTGGCCACCCATCTCCGGCGACATCACCCCCCCACGTCGTGCCCCTCCATATCCGCGTGCCACCAACTCATCGCCACCAATTCCCTCCACTGCCAGCCACCAAGGCCCTCCATTTCCGCCGTGCCACCAACGTCGCCGTCGCCACACCACTTCCTGTATGTTTATTTTTCCTAATTTGCTTTAATGCATGCTTAAGCGCCATTTGCCCTAATTTTTAGATGCTCTGATTTATGTCCTAATTTGTTTCTGGAATGTCGATATGTTTCTTATAATTTCAATTATTTTTAATTGCTGATGGAATTGATGAAATTGATTTTGTAACTGATTGATTAGTTTGTTTAATTGCTGATGGAATTGATGCCTACATTTGTATATTACAAAATATGGAGAATTGAGACTTTAGATATGATATGGAGCATTTGAGAATTAAGAATGTTGAAGGAGGAGGGACTCAATTGGATTGAATGTGTGATTTTTATTAATTTTTATTACACTGAGCATTTGAGAATTGAGATTGTTAACGGAGGATGGGACCCAATTGGATTGTTGCCCGGAGGTGTCAGACACGTGTTCGGAGGTGTCCGACACGTGTCTGGATGTGTCGATGAGGTATCAAGGTGTTGGTAGGTCACGGACACCGCGTTCGATCTACACCTACACCGAAAAATGTCACATTTTGGCTTTATACTTGTGGACACCTCTTGAATCGAACCCTAAATTAAACTAATTGAACCCTAAATTGAATGCCGTAATCCAATCGAACCCTAAATTAAACTAATTGAACCCTAAATTAAATGCCCTAATCCAATCGAACCCTAAATTGAATACCCTAATCCAATCGAACCCTAAATTGAACTAATTGAACCCCCTAACTGATATGCAAAATTGAATGCCCCAATTCAACCGAACCCTAAATTGAACTAATAGAATCCAATCGAACCCTAAATTGAAGTAATTGAACCCTAAATTGAATGCCTTAATCGAATTGAACCATAAATTTAACTAATTGAACACTAAATTGAATGCCCTAATCTAACCAAACCCTAAATTGAACTTATTGAACTCCCTAATTGAATGCCCCAATTCAACCGACCACCAAATTGAACTAATAGAACTCCTAATTGAACCCTAAATTGAAGTAATTGAATCCTAATTAAACCCTAAATTGAATGCCTTAATCAAATTGAACCCTAAATTAAACTAATTGAACCCCTAATTGAACCTTAAATTGAATACCCCTAATTGAACCTTAAATTGAATGCCCTAATCCAACCGAACCCTAAATTGAACTTATTGAACCCCCTAATTGAATGTCCCAACTCAACCGACCACTAAATTGAACTATAATTGAACTCGAAATTGATGTAATCGAACCCTAATTAAACTACTTGAACCCCTAATTGAACTGAACCCTAAATTAAACTATTTGAACCTCTAATTGAGCCCTAAATTGAATGCCCTAATCCAATCGATAGATGATTTTAGGTTGTTAATTGATGATTTTAGGTTATTAGCTGTGCATTTGAAGTAAATGAGGTTATTAATTGATGATTTTAGGTTGTTAATTGATGATTTTAGACTGTTAATTGTGCATTGAGCATTTGAGATATTGAGATTGTTGACGAAAGATGGGACCCAATTGGATTGAATGTGTGATTTTAATTAATTTTTATTGCATTGGGCATTTAAGAATTGAGAATTGAGATTGTTGACGGAGGATGGAACCCAATTGGATTGAGATCCCCATTAGGTAGCACAGACACGTACACTGCGTCCGATCGACGCTGACACCGAAACAATATATTTTAGCTTTATACTTGTGGACACCTCTTCAATGGGTGTCTGGCACCTCTTCAATGGGTGTCTGGCACCGTGTCCGACTGTCCGACAATTAAAAAATAAATCAATGTCTTCGAACACCCTATATGAGGTGTCGGACACGTGTCCAGAGATGTTCGACATGTGTCCGGATGTGTTGATAAGGTGTCGAGGTGTCGGTAGGTCACGAACACCCCATCCGATCGACACCGACAACGAAAAATGTTACATTTTTGCTTTATATGTGTGGACACCTCTTGAAGGGGTGACAGACAAGTTGTCTGGCATTTAAAAAATAAATCAATGATTTCGAACGTGTCCGGAGGTGTCGGTACATGTTGGTAGGTGTCGGACAAGTGTCCGGAGGTGTCTGACACGTTTTCGGAGGTGTTCGACACGTTTCTGAATGTGTCGATGAGGTGTCGGTAGGTCACGGACACTGCGTCCGATCACACCGACACTGAAATGTCACAATTTGGCTTTATACTTGTGGACACCTCTTCAAGAGGTGTCCGACACCTCTTCAGGGGGTGATGGACACGGCGTCCGACATTTAAAAAATAAATCAATGTCTTCAGACGTGTCTGGAGATGTCGGACACCATACCGACACCCTATATGAGGTATTGGGAATTGAGATTGTTGACTGTGCATTGAGAATTTGAGAATTGAGATTGTTAAAGGAGGATGGCCCAATTGGATTGAGATATCTGTGAATTAGTTGAATGGTTGGTTGTTGAATTTAGGTTAATTAGGTTAACGCGACATTTTTAGCACCCCTTAAAATCTCATCGTGGCTCCAGCACTGGCTATAATTAGCCCTAATTAGTCCCGATTAACCCTAATGAACCCAATTAACCCTAATTAGATCTAACAAGCCTAATTAGTTTTAATTTACCCTAAGAACCCAATGAAAATTAAATCAGCTGTAGGAGAACAAGTCGTAGATGATGACGCGGAAGATATGGAAAGTGTTGGAGATGATGTGACCGAGTCTACTGATGAAGATGATGAATTAGAAGATGAAGAGGACGACGAGTCCCACGAAAAAGAGGATGACGAGGAAAGTGATGAAGATGATGATGATGATTCTCAAACTGAAAATGATTGAGTTGTAATGTTGTAACAAGCCGAGGAAAAAATGTAGTCACATTTTAGAACTTGGTGCATATTGATGTGTTTTTGCACCTCCGTTCATATATATAGTGCCGATGATGATTTCTACCAAATTATTGTTTTTAATGTGTTCATGTATTTGTAATTTATCTATATGAAGTCAGATATGGATAGGATATGGGCTATTCGTGGCCGGGTTGGACGCCGAGCTGCTTCCTCCCCGGTGGGTCCCACCTCGTCATTGCCCACTAATGACGAGGCACAGAGTGATCTTGTACAGCAGATGGGGCCCCAGCTCCAGCCCCAGCCACAGCCCCAGCCATCACCGTCGCCCCAACCCTACGCAGATTCATCCCACACGCGCGTTGATTCTCCTTCTTCCGTGGGTTCTACCACAGGTATAGTTGATAACGGTGTTTAGTACATTTTCGCTAGCCTTATAGCTAAAGTATATTTGAACTGTATTAATGTTGGTGTTTTATAGGATCTCGACGAGGCCGTGGTCCGACACGCGGGGTACGCATCGACCCCCAGCGTAAACAGAGAGTTACGCTCACCCAGGAGAGCCTGTAAGTAAAAAAAAATATCACATCATGCCTTATATTTAAAATTTTGGGGTGTTAATTTATATTTGAACTGTATTAATTTATTTATGGGTCAAATACACGTAGGTACCCTGGAACTACCACAAAGTCTCAATTAAGGGTCCCAAAGTTTAATTTTTACACATAAGGGCCTGTAACTCCAAATTTGTAATAAGTAAGTACATCCGTCCACTTTCTTAACGATTGAGGCTTTTCCGTCAGGGGCATTTTGGGTTTCCATATTTGGGTGTTTTTCTCTTATTCTTCTTTAAAATTTCACCTCTCTCCTCCCCATCCTCATTTAATCCCTTTCTTTCTCTCTCTTTCTTTCCTTCTCTCTTCTTCCCCCTATTTTCTTTGTACTGCCCGAACTGTTCTTCCTCTTTCGATTTTCTTTCTCTGTTTCTGTTTTCTTTCTTGAAGTTGATTTGGGAAGCAGTTTAAAGAGGCTGGAAGAGGAAGCTGTTCATTTGGACAAAGCCCTTCCTGAGCTGAATGGAACTACTTCCGGCACGATTGCTGCTATGAACCCAACTTGATTTCAACCATGTTCAATTCGAATTCCTCAATTTTGGCTTCGAACATCCCAAGTGTTGTCAACTTTGACTGAATTTCAGCCACTTGAGTCTTAATTCCAGTCAGAGGCTTCTTTTCGAACATGTAGCCCAGGGAAGGGAAGACTGTGATGAGGCAACAGGCGATGAGGCAAGGGAAAATCACATGGTTGGCAAGAGGCAAGAGCTTTTTGTACAAGGGTTTTGGCTCTTTGAGGAGGGGAAGGAAAAATTGAGGCACCGGTCGCCGATCGCCGGCGACAGGTATGACGATCATGGTTGATGCCGATCGGTCGTCGAAGAAGGTTCAATTGAAGCGACTGATTTGAATAACCCTTTTCTTTTGTTGTTCTGTGACGGCAAGCATGGTGGTGTGGATCTGGTTTCTCACCCGCCGCCATCGTGGATCCTTTCTGATAGATCGATGGGTGGCACCAGTCACCACTGGTGGTTGCTGTCGATCGTGGCAGTGGTGTGGCCCTAGTGGAAGTTGACGACAGATCTGCGCGTGAGAAGAACTGAGCCATCGACAACATGCCTCTTATGATCTGAACGAAGATCTGCCGCCGATGGTTTCTTCTTCTTAAGGAAGAAGAAGTGAAAAATTAAAACAGAAAAGAGGAAAAACACCCAAATATGGAAACCCAAAAATGCCCCTGACGGAAAAGCCTCAATCGTTAAGAAAGTGGACGGATGTACTTACTTATTTCAAATTTGGAGTTACAGGCCCTTATGTGTAAAAATTAAACTTTGGGACCCTTAATTGAGACTTTGTGGTAGTTCCAGGGTACCTACGTGTATTTGACCCTTTATTTATTTACTTCTTTGGCAGGATCCTGGAGAATCAGGCGAGGACGAAGATCGGCGTTCTTGTGAAGGGCCGATTCTTTGAGCCACGCCTGTACTGGAAGGACTGGGATGTCTCTGCGAGGGAGTCCCTATGGGAGGAGTGGTTGGTACGGTGAAGTATTTTTTTCAGCGATAGTATTTGTTTAATTAAAGTTTGTTTTCTGTAGTTAATTTGTGTTATTGAATCCTCACAAGAAGGGTTCACATTTGACTCGCCTGAGGGACCGGGTGAAGAAGATGCTGCCCGAGGGTGCCCCAATGACGGAGATGACGAGATATCCCCCACATTAGATAACTCCGACTGTATGGACGGCGATGATAGATCGATGGGCTGCAGATCCAGGTTGGGATGCTAAGAGTAAGTATGGGGCTGAGAACAGACAGAATAAAGATCCGACGCACATGGGGGGGTCGGTGCCACACGACATCGTTTGACACAAGAATGCGGTCGAGCACCCGGATTTGGAAGACTATGAGGTCGTCAATCGGCCGAAAGGCCGCATACTCGGCCTGCCTAGTCAGACTGCTCGTGCCGTGATAGGTGCGTCCTCACCCCCCACTGCCCCTCCACAGACACCGGTTCCTTGACATCTGTTGGACAATGAGGAGATTGCGCGCATTGCTACAGTGTGTTGAGGATGATCAGGGAGCAGGATCAGCAGGGTACCACAGCTGGACATGCCGAGCCGGCCTCGAATCAGCACGATCCAGATCTAGGGCTCGGCAACTCCTGATGAGCCTCTTCTAGTGCCCGGTCCCAGCTCCCCCCGGCCCCCGCGCCCGGCTTGTACTCTTCTCCCCTCCCCTAACCAGCTGTATCTGGTTCCCAGCTTGTACATAATGAGTCTTTTTTATGATTAAGTTTACATATTTCTTTGTGTATTGATTATTGCGTGTTGTTGTTGAGGATTGATTATTGCGCGTTGTTGTTGAGGATTGGTTTTTTTATTACAAGTTTGGGCATTAAAAAAATAAAAAAAAATTATTTTAAAAAAATTTGACTTTTGGCGACGGATTATATCCGTCGCTAAAAGTTTTTATTACTAACCGTGTTTAGCGATGGATTATTCCGTCGCTAAATAAGACATTTTGCGACAAAATATTCCGTCGCTAAAATATTTATTCCGTCGCTAATTTAACAAAAAAATTAAATTAAAATACTTAAAATATAATTAGAGACGGATATTACGTCGCTAATTAATAAATAAATCCGTCGCAAAAACTTAAATATTACACAACGGATTTGAAAATTCTGTCGCCAAACTGTTAGTGACGGGCTTTTATACGAGGGACTTTTAGGGACGGTAAATCCGTCGCTAAAAATTTAGCGACGGATTTTCCCGTCGCTAAAAGCCTTTTTTTTTTTCTTGTAGTGCAATACCCATGACATAACTGCAAACGATATGCTTAAATTTATTTACAAGAAGGAATGGAGAGACTGAAGCATTTACCAAAAAAGAAGAGATTGAGGGAAGACAATTGGTACGCCGTTGCACCAACGCAAGTTAGATACATAGTCGCAATCTCCCATCTAGCATTGTCACCTCAATAGTTGAGCCGTGACATCATGACCACCAGACATCTAGACAAATCCTAACTAACCAAAAGCCCGATATTATCTTTTTTGGTAACTCATCACCAATATTCTCATTAACTCTAACTTCAAAAGGAATTGAAACCCTAGCCAACAAAAAAAGATCTACAATTTAATTTATTTATTATGGGTATGTCGTGGGTAACGTTGAATGTAAAAGTGCAGATTAATATCAAATAAACACCTAGCTGTGCTTAGATGGGGAAACCAAGCCATTTGATCTCAATCTCAATTGGTACTGCAATCACTGTAACATGGAAAGCAGAAGACTTACGTGAGGTAAGGAGAGAGGTGGCGTGAGCTTGGCGGTGACATGGGCTTCGCAGATCTGTGGACTACAGCATCCTGTCCTTGGCAGTAACAAAGGCCTTTGCTTTTTAATAAAAGCCCTAGCCAAGTGGAAAATAGCTTAATCAGTCATCATATGACATATCAGAGTTAGCAATAAGAGTTAAATGACTTCATTCACACAAACTATAACAATACCTGTCACAATCCTGTCGCTTCGTCGCTCAGTCAATTGGTTCTTCCCTCTCATCTCCTTTTCTCTCGGATCGAACGTGTACGGTGGTTGGGTGGTAGGGAATGAGGAGATAGGGAGGTGACAGATGTGTGGTGAGGAGGAAGTGAGAAAGAGAGGTTTCAGATCTTCTTACCACGGAGCAACGACAACAGCGCGGTGAGTGCGTTGGGTGGGGGGTAGCGGTAGCAGGGGTGGGTGGCATGGGAGGTGGTCGACAGAATGGGTGATGGCCGACGGTCGGCTATGTGAGAGAAAGAAGAAGAAGAAGAAGAGGGGGTTGGGAAGGGGAGAAAGAAACGAGCGGCGGGGAGATGAAAGCAAATTAGGGTTTGCTTATTTATATCTAGTCTTTAGTGAAAAATAAAAAAAATTCAAATAAAAAAAATTCAAAAAGAGAGAAAATAGGAAATACATTTAGTGACGGATTTCTCCTTCGGTAATAGTCCGTCGGTAAAAATCCGTCGCTAAAGACCTTTACCGACGGAATCTTCTGCCGGTAATGGTCTTTCGCAACGGATTTTTATCGATAGACAAATCCATCACTAAAACTAGGTTTTTAGCGATGGACTTTTATTAACCGAAAATCCGTCGGTAAAAGTGACTTTCAGCGACGGATTTTGTTCTGTCGCAAAAAGTCCGTAAAAAAAAACTGTTTTTCTTGTAGTGTCAGTTTGCCTCGGTGTAGAGATCATTATTTTAGAACTATACTAACCTATGATATATTAAAATATATTCAGTGATATGTTGTACATCAAATATTCAAGTACTAAACAAAGCTAAACAAAAAAAATCTTAAAAGTTAAGAAGAAAAGAAAATAACAAGAGCACTTATACCTGCAAAAGCCTAGCGACTAATTTATTTTATATAGTCACTCACAATTGTTTCTCACACATCAATGACAAAGACATATTTGAGTTTTTAATTTAAGTTATATTTGGACTGATTCCTATATCTTAGTTAAAAACGAGCACTTAAATATTCAATGTAGAAAGATTTGCACATAGATAGAATATAAGTTAGTTTTGAATGATATTTAGGTGGAATAACGCAAATAGACAACTTTTTAAATGGGTGCAAATCAATCCAAAACGAAACAGTAAAACCGCCCGAACCGTCAAAACTGATGATGCTTTGTCCGGTTTGATTCAAAATTTTTGTAACCAATGACAAACAAATATTGGATTGGGGATTGGGATTGGGGTTTGGGGAGGGGGGGTGTGTTTCACCGTAGTTTTTAATCAATCCAGATTTAGTAGTTAACCCAAATCGTCCTTGTAATAAACACAAACGTCATGCAGCTCCTACGTAATACAAGTTGTAGATTAGTTATGTTGAAACAATTAATGTGCTACCACGTAATACTTAGTGTGTTCGAAAACATATCGTATGAAATCTTCGAAAATTCCGACGATTGAAACTTGTTGTTACGAGCCTCTAACAAGCTTGATCTTTTTCGCACGTATGAAAATGGATATAAGAGTCGATTTCTTCATCGCTTGGTGATGCTCGAGAGAGTGCTATAGAGAGAAGGGATTGTTTTGTGACTTATTGTCTGTGACTTATAGTTGCACGACTTATTATTTCTTAAGATATCTCTAGCCTTTTTTTTATTTAGAGATAGTATTTAGAAACAGACTTTATCTCAAACACTTAAGATATAAATATGCATTTATCTCAAACACCTACGAGATAAATATTTTATTTATCTCAAACACTTAGGAGATAAATATCCACTAATACAAATCACTTGAGAAATAGGTCTCCTCTCTTAATGAAATTCAAGCACTTCCATGGCTACGACAAATAGATAAGGTTGGATTTACGATCAAGGATCGATAGAACAAAGGAATCTGATGTAACTGTAATTATTAAAACTAACAAATAAATATTATCTGTTAGTGGGCGGATAATGAGTTCACTGAACCAATTTATTAACAAGTTACATCAATATTTTCCGCAGCCAACCTTCAATATACATCAAACTGATGCAATGTGACCACCTAATAATTGATGCAATGGGAGGTTGCATATAGAGTCCAAGTATAGTTTTCACTGTATCTTTGTTAAATGAAAACTACTAAGCTATTCTACTTTGCGATCACTTGGAGTAGTTTTTGAGAAGTAAAACATCTTGTATGTCACTTGGAGTTTAATGACTTGTGCAAGGACATTGTGATCTGCGCCATCACACCATGAAACATGGTCAAATAGACATAAAATTCCAAGAGGAGATTGTTTGACATAATTGACCTGATATCCGATGATCAGTAATGTGTATAGAAGTTAAGAAAGCATCAATCTTGTTTCCTCTTCTTGTTTCCTCTTCTACAGCTACTTCCCGGATGAGATTTCTCCTTCACTGGTTGTAAGGTACAATTACTTAGGTCATGCTTCTTTTGGTAATTGTGTGTTGATTATTTAGGTCATACTTCTTTTGGTAATTGTGTGTTGACCCAAGTTTGTTATCTTGATGATTATAAGCCTCTAGTTATGCCTAGAGAAGAAAAAAATGGAGACGATTTGTAACGCCATTAATGTAAATATAGTGAAGTGTTTCAGAGTTTGCTCCCCAATTGGAGGTTTTTACATATTAATTGTTGTGTCAGTGGCCCATTTGCTGAGTATCTTATTGTACATTCTACATGTTAGTTATGCTTGTTTGCTTTCCAATCGGACTAGCACGAGGATTGAAAATGGTAGTTTCCTTTGGTTTCCGATCCTATGATGGCGACTTGGACTTGCACCCGTGTCAGGGGTTCTTGAAACAACAATGACTCTTGGTAGTAGGGTGAGCACTGAACTGTTCAAATCGAACCGCTTAAACGATCAGATTGAAATGATCTAATCCCAATCACCCAAAAATCTACAATGTGCAGTTTCACATTTATGAAACTAATCTCAGTTCGGTTTGGACTTTTTTTTTTTTAAAATCGAACGGAGCTATGATAATTAATATTTTGAATGATATTCATTAATGAATTTTACATGCGTGGTACTAAGCAAAGCTAATTAAGCAAAATCTTTCAAGTTAAAAAATAAAAAGAGAAAACAAAGAGAGCATTTATAATCACAAAACTCTGGTGAATAATTTATTTTGTATAATCATTCATTGTTTCTGGTACATCGATGACAAGTACATATTTGAGTTTGCATTTTAAGTTATATCTAGACTAATTCCTATACCTTATATTAAATACGAGCACTTAAATGTCGAATGTAGCTAGATTTGCACATCAATAAGTGTTAATTTGAGTTTGAATGATATTTGGATCGAATAATAGATGTTCAAGAAGACAATTGATTCAAATGTGAGCAAACCGACCCAAGCCGAACAATATTAAAAGACGAGTGTGATTTGATCACTGAACATGCATGCAAGTTGGAGCAATGTATACACCACTTATTCTCATTTGCAACCCCAGTAGTAGTACACTGCAAATTCCATTACCTTTTCACTTGTACTTAAGGAGCCTGATGCTTGACAACACGCTTAGACGACAACACTGAAGAATACGTCGTCTACATAACAATCAAGACACAAATAAAAAAAATTGATGAACAACCAACATTAACAATGAACACATCCAAAATTCGAGAGCAAACTTTAATATATAACTTATACGAACTTTTTTCGAAACCACCATCAGTTTTCCTTGAGCCATCCAACTTCGATCAACCGAATGACATAATAACTAGTATTACTATGTAGCACCCTAAATTAAAAACAACAATCATAAATGATAACATGTAAATGAATGCATGCATGTGACAATATCTGTCTATGCCCTCTACATTCTCCCTTAGGCATATCCCATTCAAAAAGACACGTATCAATAAAATTTAATAACTCATACTTTGTCTTATGTCGATGGAAAATTTGAAAATATCTCCTTGTATTTCTCCAATTACATGATATCCATTAGGTGTTCTAACATTCTTTGTTGCTTTATAAGTAAAAAAGGATTTAGGACACCACATTTAGTATCCACCCGTAGAAACACAGGGTAACGGTGTGCCAAATTTTTAGGACATAAAATACATAAGCATAAGCTGTTACGTACACTATTATATAGACACTTTTGCTTTTCCAAATTATCCGAACTGGATATCGGAGTACCTTTTAACCGGAAGAAAAGAGTTTCATGCATGCATAAATTGGTAAAGATATAAAAATATTTTTTGAGTTATGAACATTTAGGAAAGAAGGAATATTCAGTTGATTTGTAAAATCATGCCACCAGTAAAATGATTCACAAGCTTTTATCAACCACCAGTTGTAACTAACTCGTTGCTAATAGACTCCACAAAGTTAAAGCAAATGATCGCTTGCTTATAATTCTATTCCCGACTCAAAATCCATAAGAATAATGATTAACTTGTAAATCAACCACATCCTTTTGAGGTGGAAAACGGTCTTGATCTTGAGAGCATCCATGCTCTGGATCTCTGTATAAGTTTTTCTCCTCTCCCTAATATATTTACATGTCCATATAACAAATCATACCTACCATATTATAAACATCACTGCACCTACGATATTAGCACATTTACAAGTCCACAATGCTTGTTATGCAAACGGACACTTATCAATAGTACACATTCACGGTCTAATACATAAAATGAAACATAAATTCAGTACATCTATTCAAGTTATAATCAGAGCTAGTATATAGGTGATATGTTAATAAGTAAACAAATCGTCTAAATAAAAAACCTTCATAATTGAGTTTGGTCCTGCTGGAGCGATGTCACATCCAAGAGTGGACGGTCGTCTAACGCAAAGATGTGTGAGAGGGTATTGGTAACTTAAGTACTAGCAAAAAAAGCTTAAAATAAAACAAAACACCACTAATGCAAAAAATACCCACACCAACATGATATATACCTTATATATATATATATATAAACATTTCAGAAAAATAATTAATCTGGATAACAGTTGTCATGTGCTGAAAATACTGAATCCTAACTTTCATCATCACTGATCCTCCCAACAAAACGCAACTTTTGCTGCTCGCTCAAGGCGTTCTTAACTAACAAAATGTACAAAAATGATCTGATCCTAACAGCTTCCCATAACACTAGCTAGTTGAAAACCTTGTAACACTAAATCTAGATTACCAATACGTACAGTGTGAGACGAGTACAATTTTCTTGCTTGTCGTCATTTTCAAATGCATAGAAAAGAATGCTATTTTCAAGGTCACCTATTCTATCTAAAGAAATCTAATTGCATCAATTTACTTTCAACTCAATATGTAGATTTCTTAGTTAAAAAAAAGCAACTGGCATAAGAAGAAATTAAAATTAATAGTAATCGGACTTGTAATGATTTATAAGCCTTACAACCAAAGAAATGTAAAGAACAAAATGAGGTGACTCAAACAATTGAAAGATACATACCTTGTGAAGCAGCAGGATGAGCGGTGGGTGGGATTGGCCAGCGGTAGGATGAGTAGCGGAGGAGCGGCAGCAGGTGGCAGCCAGAGGCGAGCATCAAGTGCGCAGGCGCTGTTGGAGGAAGGGTGAAGGGAAATTTACGTGCGACGACGTTACGAGAAAACAAGTTATAGTAAGGTTTTGAGAACTAAAGTGTTCGGAATAATTTCGTTGCAAAAATTTCGTCTCGAAACAACTTATTTTATCTCAGAGCGAGAAACAATGAATTCCCGACAAAAGTATTTCGTTGCTAATACTTGCACGATGGGAAATAAAAAATATCTATATTTTTTAAAAAAGTAAACAAATCAAAGAAAAAAGTTTTTCGACGAAAAATTGTGTCATAGAAAATCCATCCGTAATGTTCGTCAGTAAAAGTTTTTTCAATTGCTAATAGTTTTCCTTGTCCTTTTCCAATGGAAAACATTCTATTGGTAAAGTCCGTTGGTAAATGTAATTTGGCTAATTACACTCATGTTCCTGAGGTTTGGAGGTAATTATAGTGAAGGACACTAAGTTTCAAAATGTAACATCCGTATCTATCTGTTAGGATTCCGTTAAAAAATTATACTTTTTGGCTTATGTCATAATTATGTATTTTTAAAATGACAATAATGCCCTTATACTGTATATGCCCTTATACACCGGTTTTTTTTTATATAACAAAATTAAGAATCAGCTTTTTTTTAAAGTCTTTCTTTTTCTGTATATGCCCGACTGAGATTGATCACCAGTGTCAAGACCACCGGTGCACCACCACTAAAGCCACACCAAACCATCGAATAAGCATAGACGCCGGCATCATCGCAACGCGGCCGGTCCCTAATCCATGACCTAAGACCCAATGACCCCATCACAGCACCACCGGTACCAACATAAACCACCGTCGGCATCATCGCAACACCGCCGGTACCCTAATCCACCCTCGGGTGGTGCACAAAAACCCAAAATCTTACTCTGCCTCCCTTGTTCATTACAATCATAACCCTGTAAAGACGAATTCCACATAGTTCCACAATCAGAACATGATCCATAAAATTATTAAGGGCTAATTAAATTAGAAAAAAGGCAGCCGCTGAGAATTATGATGGTGATTACCAGAGATTAGAACAACGTTTCGATTTTGTTCGCAAATCGAGGTGACATCGCCAGAGATGGAGTTGCCGTCGATTGTCGCAGCATTCCGATTAAAAAGACCGAGCTTCAAAGATCTGCTTCAGAGTTAGGGTGCCGCACCACCCACCACGCCGACAAGCCCCTCCCACACCCACGCTGTTGGCAATTCCTTCGCAAACCCACAAAGCTGGCAACTCTCTCCCTCCATAACGAGACGATCTCGCCACCACCACTAGTTGCTGCCTCGCCGTGGCTAGTTGGCCGTGATCTCACCAATCTCGTTCTCTACGTCACGGTGGGAAATGGGAGGCACAACAGTGGTGGGGTGGAGGGAATGTGGTAGCAGCGGTGGGGTGGTGTGCGGGGTGGTGGGGGAAGAGAGAGAGATAGAGAGAATTTAAGAGAATTTAATAGAGAGACAATTTTAATAGAATTTAAGAGAGAAAAATTTTAAGATAATGACATTTGAATAAATAGATTCATAAATTGAGGGTAACGAAGTGTAACGACCCCGAAAATTCGGACCTCCGCCGTCATGAACTCCCGGGTCGTTAACCTACTGGATCACATCAAACCTGTCAAATCTATTCACTAACACATATTCCAAATCACCTAATTCAACATCAACTCAATTTCTTCAAAATACTAGATCACAAACTGCTTAGCTTAAACCATTACAGCTTAGGTTCTTCCCAATTCAAATTTCCTAAGAACGAATTTACAGTACCGACCCACGTAGGGGTCTCATTACCTAGTAGTGGTGGGCTCATCGGAACCTCACGCAGACTCTAACCCATTCCCCAACCTGCTACAGCTTATCATTACCAAACGGAGGGTGAGCTTTTGAGAGCCCAGTAAGGTCGTACAAGGACTACAAAAGAGATTATGACACGACTCTAAAAAATCCAACCGACGATGATTTTCAAAACACTTTGAACAATCAAAACTCAATGATTACCCAAAATGATCAAAATTCATCAGAAATAGATGCCAAAATAAATATTAACAATCAGACAAAATCCAAAACGATCAATAAAAGATCCTTTTCAAGTCAGCATTTCCAAGTACAACAAAAATTTCCCTTGTTCAAGGGATTTCAATCCGAGCAGAAATTTATTTCAAAAATACAGCAAGATTTCTCGAGGTTTAACCCAAGCAGAAATCAAATAAGATAATACAATAAAGGCTTGTCAAGGGATTTCAACCGAAGTACAAATCCTTCTAGCTAAGTACAATGAATGTTTGTCAAGGGCTTTTAACCCAAGTACAAATCATTCTAGCTAAAAAAATCAAAAATCAATGTTGATCCTGGGCGATTGCAATGCCATTATGGCAAGCTCATATAGTGTACACATGCATGATGTACTAAAATAATTACTAGTCCACTTGGGTACTAGCCTGCGTTTCATGCAGGATTCAACCAGCCTTATACTGCCTCCCCACTAAACAGGTACCTAGGTCAACACAGAAATTAACAATATCAATGAGCGTTAACATAATATCATATCCCTGAAATCAATTCGGGTTCTCATAATAATAATCATATTGACAAAAGTCAACATTCGGGATTTTTAGAAGAAATCGAATTTTCAGAAGAAAAATCACAGATAAATAACAAAAATGACTGCGAATAATTATCCAATATAATCACAAAAAGTCAGAAGAATGGATATAGACAATTATCAAATTTTCTCAGCCCGCAATAACATGCGAACATCACAAGATTTCCAAATAACCGATTCAGGTTCAATATTAGGGTTTTCTGAGCAAGAACATACTGATATCAATACATAACTTAGAGTTCGACATTAACCGTAAATATATCAAAGGAGTACTTACGAGTACAAGTAATCAAATAAGGGTTCGGACAAAGTCCTTACCCAAGGTTCAGATAGAATCCCTTACCTGGATCCGCAGCTAAATTATCCTAACCAGAAGTCTTTAGCTTTAACCTAAACAGAATAATCGAACCATTAGAATGCAGTTTATAGAATAAAAGTATAACGTAATACGAACTCACACATGCTCCCAAAATGAACCTCCCCTCACCGGGTATGTAAAATTACTGAAACGCCCCTATGATGTAAAATTACCAAAATGCCCCTCTCGGACTTAAATTACCCAAACGGTCTTCCTGTAAGTAGAATCACCCAAATAACCTTATTATATGTCAATTTACACAAAAATACCTTTTGCTTGTAAAATTACCAAAATGGTAAATTACACTAAACACCCCTGAGGTTTTACGTAATTACACTCCACTACTGCTATCTTTAAAAATTACACTCAGCTCAAAAAGTAACTTTTTCTCTTACGGTGTTAATGGTGCAATACAAAAAGACATGAATGTCCCTCAGACTGTTTTCTTAGAATTTTGGAGGAAAACTTTACTCGATCTCTCTCTCTCTTCCCCCACCCTGCCATCGCCAGCCCGACTACCACCCCGCCGATCGCCCCTGCCACATGAACCCGATAAACAAAGTCACCGATCCGCACAGCATCAGCGCCAGTGAAATCCCCAGCAACAGCGACGTGAATCCCTCCAGCGTCGTCAGCTGCAGGAAAAATTGGGAGATGATGATTTAGGGTGTAGGTTTTTTTGCCGTCGGGGTTGGTCTGTGGGTGCTGCCGTGGGTTAGAGTTGGACGGTTAGTCTAGGGCAAGGCTTTTCTACTAGGGTTTTTTTGTTTCCCCCTTCCCCCCTTGCCCTAGAAAGGTTGGTTGGGTTTGATTGCCGATTGTTAGTTGTGATTTTAGGTGGTTTTGATCTAGATTCTGTCGGTAAGGGGCCTAGGTGTTCGTGCAGGTTTTCGATTGAAGATAGTTTCCTCCGATTGAAGTTTTTTGGGAGGGTCCTAGGGTTGATCCTACTCCCAATTGAAGATGGTGTGGTCTAGTAACACCGATGTGTCGTCCAGTGATTTCGATGGTGGTTGATCGGCTATTGTGAGGGGCTTCTGGGGTTATCAGGGGACATGCAGTGATGAGATGGCTGAAAAAGGTGGGTCACCGGTGCCGGAGTGGATACTGTAGATCAAGGCACAGTTGTGATGAAGGTGACATATGTCTAGAACTTGGCTAGAGGCTGTAGTGTGCTGGTTCTGGAAAAATTGGGAGCTGGGGTTCTGGAAGAGGGATTGAAAGGTGGAGAAAGAAGGTCAAAACCCTAATTTTTAAATTAGGGGTTTTCAAAACAAAATTAGGGTTTGAAATCTTCACTCCCTCAGGAGCATTTTGGGTATGAAAATTGTATAAAATAATGTGTCAGGGAATCTTTACACAGAGTTGGGTCTGCCGTTAAATGTGTGTAGTTGTGTGTAATGCGGGTACAAACCTCGGGGGGTCGGAGTGTAATTTTTAAAGATAGCGGTAGTGGAGTGTAATTACGTAAAACCTCAGGGGTGTTTAATGTAATTAACCTTACCAAAATACCCCTTCAGAGGGGCAAATTATCAAAATGCCATCCGTTACACTTTAATCATCAAAATGACTTTTTCAAAAGCAAAGTCACTAAAATAATCTTACTGTACGTAAATTTACTTCAAAATACCTCTTATAAGTAAAATTATCAAAATACCCATTCGGGGTGGTAAATTATCAAAACACCCCCGGGAGTTTTCGGCACCGAAAAAAATCTCAAAAATATCTTAAAATACTATTTTAAGCATCCTGATATCATTTCTAGTCTAAAAAGTATTTTAAAGAATTTTCACCCGAAAATCTCGAACCGGTGTCCGGACTGAGTACTAAAAGGCCAGTTTCGCGAAAAATACCTATCGGTCTCATAATGTCCTGAAATTTTAGATATAAACCATATCAGTAAAATAAGATTTTTCTAAAATTTTCAAATCAAAATAACTTGGTTTACTATGCTAAATAAGTTGATAAATGTTTTAATTAGTACCCTAATTTAGCGCCATTTGCGGATCCCAAAAATTCTTGAAACATTCCAGAGCGTAGATCTTGTAAAATTATTAGGGATTACTGTTTTGAATTTGTCTAATTTTGGCTCTAGCTATTTATGAACATGCTTGAATTAATGAGCTTAAAATTATTAGGGATTACTGCCATGCTTAAAAACATCATCCGATCATTTTATTGTATAACTCACTACTCTGACTTCTATCTCACATATCACATGGGGTGGATAGAGATTGACCTGTCACCCTGACCAATACTCTGTATAGGTCAAACTCCAAAATTATACAATGATTTAGCTCTAATACCTTGAATTGATCGAGCGTCTTCACCCTGCGCTCCCCTATATTTCATATTATGCCTTGATCGAATTTCAGAACTCCATCTCGATCACAATTTAATCCAACCGAAGTGGGCCTAAATCCCTAATCCTGCCCCAACCTTCAACCCTGAGCATCGTGCTATGCCGACTGTAAAAACTTTTTGCTGACGACTGTCAGCTCTTACAAATCTATTCGGGAAAATTTTTACTTATCTTTCTTCTATCCGTCCTGTATTTACTCATGCCTTCCTCCATTCTCATACTTCGGCTGTTCCAAAGCACATACCAAGTAAAGACATTCCATACTACTCGTCAATTGAGCTAGAAGCATTCTATCTCTCAGTCCAGGCCTAAGCCCCCACTTAGACTTCTGGCAGCTATCTGCCTCCAGCAATAACATTCTTATTGTGAATCTAACAATCGTGAGATCTTATCTCAACCTTGTTTATTGACTCTTAATCTGTTTGCCTTACACTAACAAACTCCCTTAACATCTGTTTATGAGGCCTTGCAAAATATCGGTCGAAAATAATTTACTTAAACTGTTCCCAAATAATCTCAATCAATTGTTGGCGAGTCAGACTCTTTGCCACCAATTCTTACCCCTGATCAAACTCTCTTCTTAGTTTATATACATCAATTTCAATCCTTTGTCTCTTCACCTACCATTGCTTAGACTCGTACCATCAATTGCTCAAAATTTCCTCCATTTTGCTAATCCGATTCGATGTCTCTATAGGGTCCAGCAACCCCCCTGTAGCTAGTCATTTCATCTATTAAGTTCACCCAAGATACTCTCTTCTCGAGGTTATGGTTAAACAGGATTCGATACTCCTGGCTGCCGATGCCAAATTCTATGTCATCGAAATTGGAATCGGGTTCATAGTGTTTAGAATCACAACCATCCGTTCTAGGGTTCTACTGTTTCCCATATGGGGTAGGGTTGCCTCTCTATAATCATAAAACCCATACAATACATTTTTCAATCAAAAGATTGTCTGGTCAAGTCTTTTCCAATACTGGGAATAAGATCCGTGCTCATCTATCGGGGACCTCTCGGCCCTCTGTACTATCTTCATTGCCAGTGCTCCGAATGCAGACCATACTGATATAATGTACAGCTATCGAGGTTATTCTATCACGTGGCTAAAGAGCAACTCAATTACAATAAAGGCAGACTTCTTAACTCTACCATCATCCAACCCCACTCTCATCAATCGGAATACGATTCTACAGAAACGTGTTACCTATACTCTGAGGTTCCGTGCCTACAAAATCATATACTTAAGCGCTAAATACCATAAGACCGAACTGCTCTGATATCAACTATAACGACCCTGAAAATCCGGAGCTCTGCCGCCCTGAACTCCCGGGTCGTTAACTTGCTGGATCACATCAAACCTGTCAAATCTATTCACTAACACATATTCCAAATTATCTAATTCAACATCAACTCAATTTCTTCAAAATACTAGATCATAAACTGCTTAGCTTAAACCATTACAGCTTAGGTTCTTCGCAATTCAAAAATCCTAAGAACAAATTTACAGTACCGACTCACGCAGGGGTCTCATTACCTAGTAGTGGTGGGCTCACCGGAACCTCACGCGGACTCTAACCCATTCTCGAACCTACTACAGCTTATCATTACCTGCAGAAGGGAGCGAAACGAAGGGTGAGCTTTTGAGAGTCCAGTAAGGTCGTACAAGGACTACAAAAGAGATTATGACACGACTCCAAAAAATCCAACCGATGATGATTTTCAAAACACTTCGAATGATCAGAACTCAATGATTACCCAAAATGATCCAAATTCATCAGAAATGGATGCCAAAATAAATATTAGCAATCAGAACAAAATCCAAAACGATCAATAAAAGATCATTTTCAAGTCAGCATTTCCAACTACCACGAAAATTTCCCTTGCTCAAGGGATTTCAATCCGAGCATAAATTCATTTCGAAAATACAGCAAGATTTCCCTAGGGATTTTAACCCAAGCAGAAATCAAATAAGATAATACGATAAAGGCTTGTCAAGGAATTTCAACCCAAGTACAAATCCTTCTAGCTAAGTACAATGAATGTTTGTCAAGGGCTTTCAACCCAAGTACAAATCATTCTAGCTAAAAAAGAATCAAAAATCAATGTTGATCCTGGGCGATTGCAATGCCATTATGGCAAGCTCATATAGTGTACACATGCATGATGTACTAAAATAATTACTAGTCCACTTGGGTACTAGCCTGCGTTTCATGCATGATTCAACCAGCCTTATACCGCCTCCCCACTAAACAGGTACCCAGGTCAATACAGAAATTAACAATATCAATGAGCGTTAACATAATCTCATATCCCCGAAATCAATTCGGGTTCTCATAACAATAATCATATTGACATAAGTCAGCATTCGGGATTTTAAGAAGAAATTAGATTTTCAGAAGAAAAATCACAGATAAATTAACAAAAACAACTGCGAATAATTATCGAATATAATCACAAAAAGTCGGAAGAATGAATACAAATAATTATCAAATTTGCTCAGCCCGCAATAACATGTGAGCATCACAAGATTTCCAAATAACCAATTCAGGTTCAACATTGGGTTTTTTGGGCAAGAACATGCTGATATCAATACATAACTTAGAGTTCGGCATTAGCCGTAAATCAAAGGAGTACTTACGAGTACAGATAATCAAATAAGGGTTCGGACAAAAGTCCTTACCTAAGGTTCAGATAGAATCCCTTACCTAGATCGCAGTTAAATTATCTTAACCAGAAGTCTTTATCTTTAACCTAAACGGAATAATCGAACCATTAGAATACAGCATACATAACAAAATTATAACGTAATACAAACTCACACATGCTCCCAAAATGAACCTCCCCTCACCGGGTATGTAAAATTATTGAAACGTCCATAGGATGTAAAATTACCAAAATGCCCCTCTCAGACTTAAATTACCCAAACAGTCTTCCCGTAAGTAGAATCACCCAAATAACCTTATTATATGTCAATTTACACAAAAATACCTTTTGCTTGTAAAATTACAAAAATACCCCTTCGGAGTGGCAAATTACCAAAATGCCATCCGTTACACTTTAATCATCAAAATGACTTTTTCAAAAGCAAAGTCACTAAAATAATCTTAATGTATGTAAATTTACTTCAAAATACCTCTTATAGGTAAAATTATCAAAATACCCTTTCGGGGAGGTAAATTACCAAAACACCCCCTGGGGTTTTCGGTACCGAACAAATTTAAAAAATATCTTAAATTGCTATTTTAAGCATCCTGATATCATTTATGGTCTAAAAAGTATTTTTAAGAATTTTCGCCCGAAAATCTCGAACTGGTTTCCGAACTGAGCGCTAAAAGGTTAGTTTCGCGAAAAATACCTATCGGTCTTAGAATGGCCTGAAATTTTAGAATATAAAACATATCAGTAAAATAAGATTTGTCTAAAATTTTTAAATTAAAATAACTTGGTTTACTATGCTAAATAATTTGATAAAAGTTTTTAATCGGTACCTAATTTAGCACCATTTGCTGATCCCAAAAATTCTTGAAACATTCCAGAGTGTAGATCTTGTAAAATTATTAGGGGTTACTGTTTTTAATTTTGTCTAATTTTGGCTCTAGCTATTTATGAAAATTCGTTGAAAAATTGCCTAATAAATTTTGGTCTTTAACGACAATTACACTTACTATTCAAATTAAAGCACACACTATTGCACCTTTACACACACATCATCTTCCTTGTTCGAACACACACACAACTCACTCATGGTCTTCGAAATTCACTGAAACCCACCATTAAAACACACACAAACACTTGCAACACTTTCATATTCCCACAAATCACACACTAACACACCTATATACACTCAATACTCATCATTCAAACCCCTGCAACTTCATCAAACTCACTGCCAGCCGTGGTTTCTCTTCCCTAGCTTCCCACTAGCCCACAACTGGATTACCCATTGGTCACGTGATATCATTTACACAATTACATAGCTAAAACCCATCACTCGCAACATTAAATCCCAGAAAATTTCCCCCAGTAACATGGCTCGACAGCCATGTTCATGGCTCCAACACATGCCCCACAGTAACCAAAAACACACACAAGCTTCAGAAACACACACACTAGAACATGCCAATAAGGAGTTTGGAGGGTTTACCCTTTAAAAATGTTTAAAAATTCTCTCTGTTCTTCCCTATTTTTTCCTCTTCCACAACTGCCCTGTTTCCCTTCTTCCTCTCTGTTTTTACTTTCTTTCTTTGTTTCTCTTCACTGTTTCTCTTCTGCTTTCCTCTTTTGTTTTTTTTTTTGTTTTCTTTCTTCACTTAAAGATCTTATCCCAATTTATTATTTTATAATTTATTTCATTAGTCATCAAATAATGAAGGTGGAGGTGGCACCATCTTGTAACAAATTTTTAAAATTTGCAAAATAGCCCCTCTAATTTTCAAAAATTACCAAAATGCCCTCAAGGATTTTGAAAATTACATTTTTTGCCCCAAAGTATTTTTAAGCTCCTACACGCTACTAATACCCAAACATTACTTAAATTTATTGTTCGTTTATTTTTTGGAGCACCAGATAATTATTTAACCGGCTCCCAAAGTTCGGGATATTACATGAAGTCATTTTATTGAAACCGTTAGGATTTTTAACATTCCGTCTGGTCAACGAACATGAGTGTAATTTATCGAAACTATTATCTTTGCTTGTAATTACCCCCAAACCACAGGGTTATAGGTGTAATTAGCCCATGTAATTTTTAGGAATGAATTTTATTTCGTTGAAAAAATCTTTCTGCAAAAACCAATTTTTTCTGATGCACACTAAGAACAAACCTTGAACCTACAAAGTTCACCCAAGACTTGACGAACCCAAGCCTTGATCACAATTTTTTTAGGTAAAGATTAATTGTGTATAAAGAAACTCTCTTGAAAGAATATGAAATAAAACTCTAGTACAATATAGAGATGAAGAAATGATAACTTGAAGATTCTCACTCTTAATCAAAGAATTGTTCACAAAGATACTCTCTTTGATGATGTAACACTATGAAGACGAAGAGAGAAAAATTTAATCTTTGGGTCTCAATGTTTTTCAGAGGCCTAGATTGTTAGTATATGATAATCCCCGATCATTTTCAGAGGTGGATATGAAATACAGGCGTTCTAGTAAGATTTAACACGAATTTGAGCAAAACTAGCCATTATTTTGAAATCCTAGAACTCACATTGCCTCAATATAATCGACTGTGTTGTCAATACAATCGATTGATTACTAACAATTCTACTTCTAGTATCCATGATTTGCTGGAAAACTTTACCTGTATTCTATTTATTCCACAAAAATAGTATTTTGAGCATGATCTTTCCCCAATCAATAACACGGAAAAGCAGAAGCCGCTAAGGGCAGTGGACCATGCTATCATGATAATTTTCATTCCCCTTAAGTACGATAATCTAAAGAAGTTCTGAGATTTCCTGGCTTTAAAACCTCACCGCGTGTCAATTTATCCTGTCTTTGAGTCAGCCACATGATCCTGATTCCCCCCCTCCCTTTAATACGAAAGCCAGCAATATAAGTACACCATGAATTATTGGGTGCATTGGTTTTTGTTAATTAACATATATATTACATCGGAATTAGACACATGCCCACTTGCGCAAGTGGGTTCCTTAATTAGTCTGAAAAGTAGGTTTCCAGGTTGATGATTAAGGAACTGTTTGATTTATTTAGGCTGAAAATAGGGTTCCAAGTTGATGATTAAGGAACTGTTTGATTCCAGATATATATATATATATATATATATATATATATATATATATATATATATATATATATATATATCAGAAAAAGAGTAATCAATTAAGGAACTGTTTGATTTGAGATATTCAGAAAAAGAGTAACTTTAATTAGAAGTTTTACTGAGAATTGCTAGAGAGTTATAATCAAGTACAGCTCTTTAACTAATTAATGTCCCAAGTTGTTTCCCCATCCACCGGCAAACCGACTGTTGACACCCCAAACCTGTATAAGCGGTACTTGGAAGCAACGAAAAAACAAATCTACCTTTTCAAGTTTTGATCAACACCCAATGTTATAATTTGTTTAGTTACTGTTTTTGTTTAAAGCTTAAACTACTATTAAAAGTCCGTAGAACAATAATTGTAAGTTCTTGATTCCACGCGTAAAGACAATTCATGTGTATAAATAACTAGAGTGCAAACTGCATTATTATAAAGGAGACCGATGCGAGTGAGATGAATCGAATCTAAGTCCTTACCAAACGATAGTTATGATACCAGCTAAGTTGTCGTTTGCACTAAAGTCTTAAGTTATTGGAGATGAGTCTAACAGCATATATCATGCTTTAGTAGTTTTTAATCAACTTTTAAGGCTAATTAAATACAAGGTTTTGATTGGCATTGAGGTAGTAGTGGGATAAAAACACTTGTAGTATTAGGGCTATAAATTTTGGTAAACAGGAGGCATTTGGTGCTTCTAAAATTGGTTTCATGCTTAAAATCTATGTGGTGAAACCAAAGATAAGACTAGTAATATGTGACGTAGCTTTATCAACAAGTAGCATTTAAGTTGTATTACTGTAGACTTTGACCACCTAGGTGCTTGACATAATTTATTTTTGCCTCGTTTGATCATTTCAAAATACTGAGAACCTTGATTGCCTTTCTGCTTAATCCTTGCTCTACCCTGGTCTTACCGATGAACGTTCAACTCTTTGGAAAGTTTGACCTTTGACGTCTTCAACTTATTAGAATGGAGTAAATTCTTCTACTATGTTACAGATGCAGCTGCTCGCTAAATATATAACCTTTTTGTTGCCTATTGATTATGTTTGTTGCTTCTTGATAGCTAAATCGACAAACTAAGTGAAAAGACATGGTTTCAGGGACCAACTTACTCATCTTAATTAGCACATGGCTGGTTTGCTTATTACTACTTCAACAAATTAAAATAGCATTTTCTTACTTAAATATGCAACAAAAGTTTAGAGGGAACGATGGTTAGTTTTGTTTGTGAAGTGAAAGGGCTTTTCTGGCGTCACTTAACTTTTTGGTGTAAAACAGGAACAAAAATGGTAGGGGATAAATTTGAAAAATAAATCGTGTATGGAAAAAAAGGGAAAATTTGACATTACTGAATGTACAGACACATAGAGAGAGAATCATGCACACACACAAATTGATAATGGAATAAGGGCATGGGCAATTGAAACCTTGTATTTTTTTTTCGTAAAGTTTAGATCTAGATCTGGGGGTGAACATTGAGGCTTTCATTGTAGGAGATTTTCATAGGTAACCTTGTTTAGGAGACACAAATTTTCATATGTATGTGATTTTTTCCGTGACCGTGTCTCCTGATAGTGGCGAAGTCTTCTGATGATGATGGTGGCCTTGATTTGTGGTGATATTGAGGAAGTTCTTTGCAAATCATAGAGATCGAATAGAGACTATTCAACCAAAAGACTCACACTAAATTAAGAGATCCTTTTTCAAACATTAATATTTTCGGATAAGACTAACAATACAGTGTAAAATTTTACTAAAACATACCATATTTGAGGTAAGAAAATTATTTAATGTGTTAAATGATAATCTGCAACGTTAAGACCAATAAAAGAATGCAAAATTTTGCTATGCCTGTTGAAAATAAAAAAAATATTTCAATTTATTAAGATATTGAATTTCAAGAATTAACCCAGATTTCCCTTTAAATGGATGGACGAGAAATTGGAGGTGGGGGTCCAAGTACATTAATTTCGATGCGACCGCCCTCACAAAATAGCACTAGCCAACAA
The DNA here is from genome assembly GCA_033070095.1 of Escallonia herrerae. Taxonomy (NCBI): domain Eukaryota; kingdom Viridiplantae; phylum Streptophyta; class Magnoliopsida; order Escalloniales; family Escalloniaceae; genus Escallonia; species Escallonia herrerae. Next base: position 198,771 of record JAVXUP010001402.1, read on the forward strand.
TTGAATCTCCTTTCGTTCATTGTGCCAATTGGGTCCCACCCTTTGGAAGCTGACTCGGCTACAGATTCCCTGGGTCCCAGTCCCCATGCAAACCTCCAGAATTTCTAGATCTCAATTCTGCTGGGAGTGTACATAAACAATATATACTAGGCGTCGCTAATGACCTTCTAGCGACGAAAGACAAAAGTAAAAGTTGCAAGATTGTTGTTTCACAAGTAAATGCAACTAAGCAGCTGCATTACTTCTCAACCAAAATATGAGAGCAGAAAAGAAAACAAATAAAAATGGGGATATTACCTTACAAATAGAGCGGTGGAAATAATCAAGTTTTCTTAATTAAAATATATTTTGTTACATGGAGGTATTGAATTCAACTTAAATAGAAGCCGTAAAATAATTAAATATCATTTGACAAGTCAAGTTACGGTCAACTTAACTAATTGCACGCATTAAACCTATTATAGCTAGAGATTTACAAAAAGTCAAAAAGAAATAGCGCTATATTTTACAAAAAACTCTTCCATACTTCAGAGTAACATAAAGGAAAATGCTATTTTTGATCTCTAATATGCCGTCCAACATCCTTTTTGTCGTTAAAAGTATATTTTCGTGACAAGTGTTATTTTTTAGTGACAAACAAAGGAGTGTATTGACATATTATAGTGACAAAAGTAACCACTTCCTAATGTAAATTAACTTAGTATCATGTGATCTTTTGGCTTCTAATTAACCTAATGGAAATTTACTGCGTACACACCAACTGACACTATTCTGATAGGAACAAATATTGGCTTCTACTCGGGTTGTAGAAATCTTCCTCTAATTTCATATATCGTGACAATTAACAATCGCTAAATATTTCTAGTAACTTTTCTTTTAACACTATCAACAATTATTAGTAGCATTTTTTTAACGTCACTAAATAAAAGTCACTAAAAATATTTAGAGATGATTCATTATTACTATATAAAGTGTTGGAGGAAAATTCTTCCGACCAGGACAGAGCAACCCGATTTTTCCTTCTAGTAGTGCGAAAGATCCATAATAAGATGATGAGGACTGTTAGAATCTGTTCAAAGAAACCATAACCATTCCCACTTAGTTCATATACACAACCAGTAATAATACATTGGAAAGAAGTAATATCTCGTAAAATAACCTTTTTTTTTTACTTTGCTTCCATTAATGCCCACATAGCAGTAACATGCAAAGCACAGTGAGCAGCAGAAAGGGTTGTGACAAACAACCCTCAAAACATCCCCATTAGCATGCATATTGAAGGAAATATACACTTATACAATCGCGATATGCACCCACATGCATCTGCGTGTATGTTGAATCCGTACACATACAACAGAGGGTAATATACATGGCAGGTTTCCACGTTATAGTCTACACGGCGGCGATCGTCTCACTTTCCGGTCCGGCAGCCGTGGATGCGGACTCTTTCTTGGATGCCAACGAGCACTTCTCTTTCCTCTCGTCCAGATTCATCTGCTGTTGGCGACACTCATGGCTGCAAAATGCGCTATCACCTCTGGATAAAAAAAAAACAAATTAAATAAAGAGGATACTGTTTCATCAATCAATTGATTAGATTAGATGTGTATAAAAAACACAGATATGACTTAAAAAAGGAAGTGAGATAAAATATTACTAAATCTGCATTATTGCTGTTGAATAATCTTACCCAAGCAAGAGAACAACTTGACCCATGGTGGATCAAAGTGGTGCTTAGGGCTTACTTCTTAGTTCATTTATATAAACTGATTAATAAGTAACTCAATGCTTTGTCTTGACTGCTCTGAAAGCAAAATCCAGAGGAATCAGAAACTACCTGGAACAAATCTTCTGTTTTCCTTTATATAATGAAGAAAAATATTTTTTCCGTTTATTCCAAGAACTAGAAGACATACTTTCAGCCACATCAAAAGAGAAGTAATATTCGTCACATGGCTTTCAAAGAAGAGGGAAATACTCCATCGAAAGAAATGAAAGATTAGACATAAACCAAGTGATATGGATTCCTAAGCGCCCAAATTTCTGTATCAGGAGAATTAGTTTGGACTCGCTATATGTAGAGTAATGAAACAAATAATCATCTAAATTCCTTGAGTTTATCATCGCCGTATCGCGGTGATTAGTTGAACCTGCAGTTCCGGGATGCCTCCGTTGCAAGAAAAAAAAGGAAACCGAATAGCTAAGATATGTCATATTGTACATAATTAAATAGGGGCAAGACTTCATGTAATCTCGCTTCAATTTTTTTACCATGGAGAGTCGAGATGTCACAGAACGAGTAACATACGGTATTAACAAGAAGTCTCTTGCTACAGTCCGGGCAGCAGCCATAAATTTTCGTAAAGAAAATATATGATGAAGTGTCTCCAAAAGTATATGTACGGATTACAGAGAGGGAATACCTGTACATATAGATGTCACGGCCGGGGATAAGGCGGCGCTTGCAAAGAGCACAAGCCCTCAAAAAATGAGGAGTCTGTGTGAAGTCAGCCGAGTTCCGGCGATGGTTTCTAGGCGACACGGTGGCGGCCAAGAACCGCGGATCCAGGCCACCGTCGGCGGCGGGCCTGAGAGGGCCAACGTTAAAAGGGTTATGCGGGTCCAAGGGCTGAGGGCTGAGGGTGCCATTAACGTTAACCTGATCCTCAACGTTGCTCAGATCCAAGGTGAACTCGGTCATGCTGGTGGTTCTCTTGATGGGAGGTCGTGGGCGTGGCCTCTTTCCCAACAACATCCCTTCGTGCTGCTTTTTTTTCCTTCTTTCTCTCTCTTTCTCTCCAATTTTACCGCACTTTCGATCTCGGGAACTAAACTCGGAGAGGGTTCTGAGAGAGAGGGAGAGAGGAGGCTTCACAGAGAGAAAGTTGGAAGGGAGGAGTGAGAGCAGGGAGAGGTGTTGGGAAGATAAACTGAGAGCCAGGGACCATGGAGTGAATCTGAGCCGTTGCTTTTTTTTGGTGATGTCAGTCCTCTGCATTATGGGAAGTCCAGGTCAGCTGTCTATTTTTTCTTTATTTTTATTTACTTTTCCTGGTGTGATTTTCATGAGGCAGTGGCAGTCTACTGCCTCTTGATAATGGTCACTATTTTTCTACCGGCAGCGAGTCGTCCCCGGTAAAATCCGCGGGCGCATCTAGTTTAACTGATAATTTTTTTTTTTAATATTGTATTAAACGACACAAGTTGAATCAAAATTACACTAGAAGATTCAGATTGTGTAGCTCATAATTGATGACTTTTGTTGCGCAATAGCAAAATAAAGACATGTATAGTTTTCGATCTTTGTATTGATTTTGATGGTTTAGTTCATTTTTGCAACTCTAAATTGAAAATCTATTTTAATTTTTTGAGAGTAACTCACGGGGTGGCTGCACCTTGTGGTCGTTTTGGATCTTCTTTGGCTAAACCTAACAGAATTGTCACTAAAGTGATGCTTAATGCACTTTTTATTTAACCTTTTTTTTTTTTGGTTTAGCAGTAAGGCAGTAAGTATCACATATTATCTTAACTTTCTTTTTGTCACTGGGCGAGATAATTTTCAGACTTTTCCAACAGAAAAAAAAAAGCAAATAAATGTGTCCAGATAGACTTAAAAAGGTAATTAAAAGAACAGCTCTTTAAAGTTTATGTCATTTTCTAGATGAGTTCAGCCAGGTTGCAACTTGGAAGGGAGAACAAGGTGCGCCTTTGTGAGTCATTAGACAACGGCTGAAAGGAGGAACCCAATTCCACGTTATGTGGAGCATCACGCATGAGTAATGTACAATTCAAATGAGAATGTACCTACTTGACATTGGTAATTATGTCATCTCTGTAGCATCGATGAAAATCACCTCCAAGCCAATTGAAGTAAAAAATGTTAATTTGGCTTAAGATCGATGCCAACAACTACTCAGGATGGTTGAATAATGAATATACAGTAAAGTAGCCCCCTAACACCTCATTATCATCAAAAGGATGCTACTTAATAAATATATGTATCCCGTTCATCATATTTTTTAAAATTACATTTTTGCCCCTTAACTTTTCAAAATTACATTTTAACCCCCAAAACCACACTAACCCCCTATTTAGCTCCCTAACACTTAATCATCACCAATATATTGCTACTTAATAAAAATAGCACCCCTTAATTAATCAAACTTACGGTTAGATTAATTTCCGGCATTTTCTAGGGTATCACACCCTCCCCCCCCCCCCTCCCCCCCCCCTAAATAAATTTCGTCCTCGAAATAGGGATAAACCTCATTCTACAACTTGGTGCGGACATTATTACCGCACTAACGCCTCAGGTTTCAAGGTAACCTCCTTGACTGCATGATTTTACCCAACCAACTTTGACCACCAACATTCATGTACAACATGTTCCTTCTTATTAGCTATCTTCGTCGGTGCCTTCTAATACGAGATATTATCTTGAATTTCAACTGATTCCAACTAGATCTCATGCATAAGATCCCATGCATAGAATTGGGATCATTCTTCGTCAACATTGACACGTGACACACATTACGCAATTAACTCAATCCTGAACGTAGATCGAGTTTGATGCTATCTTCTCAATCCTAGGTAGGATTTTAAACGATCCGATGAACTTCGGACTCAACATACTCCACTTCTGGAATCGCATGATTCCTTTCCACGGTAACGCTTATAAAATTGACTAGGTCACCTACTTCAAACTCCAACATCCTACTCCTCTTGTCAGTATAACTTTTCTGCTAATTCTCCGCAGTAAGATTTCTCCGATCACCTTGTTTCTATTTCTTTGCGTAGTCTCGTGCGAAATAGTTTTTGTTTCCCCAAATAGATTTTAATAAATCAACATACAACATTTTCGGTTAAGGATATCTGATCACCCCAATACTCTGCAAAAATGAATAATGCAGACCTTCAACACCCTTGTAATATTTATATCTTACGTCCTGATTGGCCACCCGTTTGAGGAAATATATTTAGCTCTTAATCCTCCTGTCACAATGGCCCTTCCGCTCTTCCTCCCTTTTCCCTCCTCCAGCGGTTCTTAATGGTCAAGAGTCCAATCAAAGACCAACATGGTCAGACACGACGCAATAATGTTGACTCCAATCAAAGGTTAGGGCAAGATAACTGCTACGCAGCATCTCTGTTATTGTGCGTGAACCGTTGATAATAGTACGCAATGATAGTTGTCTCTAAATGCGTAAGTTGGCCTTCTCGTCTGATATGTAAGCGGCGGGCTCAACAACTGTTCGCTTCTTGGCAACTTATTATATCTTTGGTACATTTGTCACGAGAGAAAATATTTAGTTTTGAATCGCTACACTGGTCTTCAAGGACCATTAAATTGGTGAGGCTTGATGGGAAACCAGATAGTTTTGATACTACATTCAAAGGCCCCATACACAACCGGGCAACAGTTCAAGCTACAACATAGTTTATTCTCCGTTCATGCCCTCTTGGATAGTGATAAAAAAGTGAAAAAAGGTCTAGTAGCACTCCTTATTGCCTTGGCAGTAGACTCTGCACTTTTTCGATCACATAGTTTCTTGTTTCTATGTGACACTCTCATCCCTTCTGGATTTGAAAGCTTTGTTATATGGTACCCCAGTGGCCTGCTTGCTCTTATTAATTCCTTGAGTTAGTAAAATTTCCCTCAACCACCAAATAAGGGAGAGAAAGAAAGAAAAGACAAGACAAGGAAAGAAAAATAATTGCCAATTCTTCTATGATGAAACGGTAAGCAATATATAAAGCCAGACAGAATCTAGGGTCTTGAAACTCATATGATCATGTGCCCTCCACCTTGGAAAAAAAATAAAACCGAACAAAGAAAACAAAGAATGAACTCAGGCAACTAGCTGGACCAGTTACCAGATCTGCTGTGCTCGTGTGTTGAGTTATTTTCAGGGCCTGAACTTAGCATTTCTCAATTATTTCAAGGGGACCATCGAGTCAGACCTTGTCTGCCAACTTACACAATATAATTGCACCATAATAGCAGCAGCAGTAGTTTCGGCTGGGTTGAATTAACAGTAGGTTAAACCTCCCTTTCAATAGGTTTCCTAGCTTTAGGCTAAAAGCTAAAAGTTTTTGCAAGAAATGAAGTCGCTAAAAGACTAGTGATGACTAGTTATTAGCATTATGAAGCAGCAAAACAAATTAGTGTTGATCAAGTTCTACGCCTTCCTTTCTATTAAAAAAAGTTCATTTCGCTTATCAAATCTTAACTTATAGGTTATACCATGGTTTTCATCTCTATTATTGCAAAAAATCTCTGCTAGCGGCTTCAATCACCTTGCTCGAGATATCTAGACACGTTAGCGTATGTCCTCATCCCACAATAACTGTGCAGAAGTAAAACTTAAAGAGTGTCCTGTCATTAGAGCCAATCAAGACAAGCCAGGAAGGTACAAAGTTACTGTCACATTTTAGGTGTGTAATCTTATGGGGAAAGACGTAACACAGGAAAAGAGACTATAAACAGAAAAAAAATGCTGAACTGGAAGCCAACAAATTGTCAATATTCAGAAAAGTACACCACATGAAGGAGCTGCATAACCAAGTCAGGGTCGCCTGGGAACCAACGAGACAGAGTTTGCACGGAAACGATGAATATACAGCATCCATGATAGTTACATAAAGGGTATTCAAGAATGAAGTGGAAAGGCTTGACTTGCATCAGCACCCAATTAAAAAGATTCCAAGAGCTGGAGTTGCACTTTCATGGTGCTGGGTTCCATTTTTACTCGGAAGGAATATGTTGAAATTGAGCTGCAGTTCTAAATCAAAAAAATTCATGACGAGAGTTTCGTAGTGTATTTTTTTTATATAGATTTGTGATGCTAGAGATGTCACTTTTAACGAGCATGCTTGTAGTTTATTAGTTTAAATTGTGAAATAGTAAAAATAAGTTTGACATACATACATGGATGGATCTCGTTCTGTTAACTTAAACTTTTAGGAGAGGTAGACTCATTTGGGTATCGCCTCGCCGGATGCTGGTGCGAGATTCGGTTGATGGATCAACTTCTATTGACTTAAACTTTTAGGTTACCTTTGTGCCCATCTAGTGCTCCCATTTGTCTCCCTAACAGCATTTTCTCACTAGGCTTCATGATCACCTTAGCTCTTATACTGTCATATTACTCCTCAGTTCTTTTGCTACCCTTTGTCTGCTCTCCAAAGATCTATAAAGGAACTAATTCTAGATGCAAATAGAACCAATTTAGGATATGAAAACTCCTTCAGAAACTGAGCTTGAGCCCGAGCCTGAGTTTGCCCCTCAGTTCCGAGCTCAAGTGGAATCAAGTTATTATAAACTTAATCATATGGCCACAAAGGTGCCTAGTTGAAGGTGAAACTGTTCATTACAAGTGGGAACAGTGGAACCATTCATAATCAAGTTATTATAACCTGCCCGTCTCCAACAGTGGAACCATTCATAATTCATTCGGGCAAAAGGTGCCTAGTTGAAGGTGAAACTGTTCATTACAACGGGGTATAAATTAAAGATCAAAAGAAGGAACCAAGAGGGCTAATTGCCAAAAACAGATGTCGGAGAAAGCGATTTCTTAGGAGCTACGAGTAATACAAGTGGGAACAGTGGCCTCGAATTACGCTACCTAAATATCTTTAAGCACCAGCATAATATCTTCCTCATCATAATGCCCTCAGAAAACTGCTTGTAAGTCGGTCCATATTTTCCTAGGACACTCTCACGTCTAGCGATATTTTTTGTCACTAACAAGAGAAGTGCCACTAAAAGTGAAAAAAAAAACATTATAATGTATGTGTTGACCTTAAATTCGGTTCAAGACTATTTGTATGTACTCCCTTCTTCTTTTTCTTCTTCTTTCTCCTTTTAGGTTCAGCAGAATTTGTGACTAAAGACTAACTTGTGGCCACAAGTGAGAACTCACAAACATGGGAATAGAAATTAGAGGGTCTTATCTCCAAAAGTAAGTATTATTTGGTATTGGTGCTGCCAATAGGTCACTATGTTCCATTGAGGTTGAGGTGAAAAGGAAGTGGGAGGGGGTCCAATTCAATTTTGACATGTAATAATTGATGTTTCCCACCACCAAGGGCAAAAACAAAGACTTGATGATGCCTGCAAAAAGACCACATTCCCTTCCGCCATGGATTCCACTAAAGTTTGTTTCTTGAATCACATATTTGGGGTAAAAGGGTTAGTGGTCGCAACAAAAAGTTAACAGGAACACAACATTGACAGGAGCTAAAAAAGCCTCTCCATCAATACAACTCCCTGATCACAGTATCCCACTTTAACCATAATTCGAGCTCAGCCAACTCTATGTTCAAGAACTCAAATTATTGCACAATTGTGCGTCTTTTTGCCTACTAGCCATCGAATATGCTGCACTTTCTCCCTTTCTAAGTGTTAAGAAGAACGAAAAAGTAAAGGCAACGTAGGTTTTGACGACCATGGCTCTGCAATGGGGCAGATTCTTTTGGCCTGAGGTAGTTCAAGCATGTGGGGTGAGGAAATATGTGCAGTGCCATTACTACGGTGCATGAATCCGGATAGATAGTTTGCGGGGGAGGGTGAAGAGGGGTTGGGGGGGGGGGGGGGGGAGATTTTTTGTTGCTTCCAAATTCGTTTGCCTTAATTAATCAAACCCCTGGCAAGAAATTTTGTACAGAGAAACAAATCATCTCTAGAAGGAGTGGCGAAAGCAGCATGTGGCATCTGTGGACACGTGTCCACCTGTTGCTCCCGTTTATTTAACTTGTTTCTGTTTCTGGTTCTTTGGTAGTGAAATAGGAACATTGCGCTTTATTTGATAAAGCACTCCCAATCTATTATTCAGACAGATTATTCTTACCAACAAAGCTGAGAGGACCATTGGATGGGGTGACTTCTTGCAATTGTGATGCCCTTTTGTTATATATATGAGAGCAATGTTCTGTTGTACAGTTTAACTTCTCGAATGATTTGTAGAGACTGTAGTAGTGCACGTCGATGACAAGAGGACCGAGGCCACTAGCAAGAGGGAGAAACTCTGAGTTGCTAGCAGGTCCAAACCGACTGGAGAGGATCACGTAAGCAGTTGAGGTGTACTTCCTTACCACGTCATAACCTGCTTTCTAGTACTTGCTCAAGGTACCGAAAGTAACATTAGGGGCTAGAGGCTCGTTCAACAGCTCGATTGCCACTAGGCTTGGACTATGAGCATATCTATTATTGAATTGCAAAGCTTTTCATGAATCTGGGAATAGTCAACTAGCAACTCTTAAGAAAAGGATGAACGATGTGCTGAACCTGTGTGCTAGGAAGTCTATAACTGCAACAGTTTCTGGTATTTTAGATTCTCCCCATTCTAGAAAACCGTCTCTAGTACCGCTATGATGGAAACCATTCTGTGATCCTGGAGCTGCATGCAGGTCTACTATGACCTTAATATCGTGGTTCCTGCAGCAACAAGCAAACATAAGTATTCAACTAGGAACTGTTTCAAGTTTAAGTCACTGCATCAGTTGTAACAACCACGCAACAGGCAGAATGTAGCCTGTCCTGGCCCAATGACCCTGAGGTCGTTCGGGGTTGAGAAACTCTTCTTGGAACAAAAAAAAAAAATACAATAATCCTTGAAGGAAAAGCTCAAGCCCCATCATTTTTTGACAGTAACTGTACAGTGTAAGAACTATAATGAATTGGTGTTACTAGACTAACGAGAATTATTTGGCATGAATGAAGTTCTGAGGAGATACGTACTCAGCCCATCTGAACGCATTGTCTAGAGCTTGCAAGAAACCCCAACGAATGGCTTGGGTGGTGTGGGATCATACTTTATCCACCAACCTACTGGTATCCGCACTGCATTGATCCCATACTCAGACATGAATCTGAAATCATCTTCCGTAATGAAAGTGCTCCAGTGATTCTGTTTTTCATACGAAAATTTAGCATTTTGTATCTTCTAAATGGTGAACAAGTTCACCAGCACGGTAGCATAGACGTACTTAATTTCTTACCCTCATTATCCGTGGGGCTTTCTTGGGTCCATAACCATTTGTCACCTGGAATTCACCTTCTAAGGTTTCCTCAATATGCATTGTGAATACTGAAGGATTTTTGTTTCTCCAATCTGAGCTGCCTCCATATTCAGCCGTTACCGAAGAGGCTGTTGCTGCCTTTCAGAATTGAAAAAACAAAGTGATATTTATAAGTACAGTGATGTTCATGTTATAATTGCATTGATCTTTGGATTGCCAAACCCAAGAGCATCATGCACTTTGTTTGAACTAATCACTCCTAAAATCTGTAAGAAAAAATATATATTTTTTGCTAAAGATCAGCTTGTTGTTCACTGTTGTCAACTACGTCGCTTAAGGGTTCGAGTTTGAAGCTCTTGCATGCACGAATTTGGTAATACAAGAAGCTTACTGCAGCAAAATTCACAAGCTTACTGGACGGTATAGGATCTTGCACTTGTTTCCCGAATCATTTAACGCTTCAACTATCAAATTTGTGAAATGGAAATTATAGGAAAAAGGCACAAAATGTGTTATTATGAACAAACTTAAGGCTACCTCTTTTGGGAAGTCTGAGAGCTCCAGTGCCATCCGATCCATCTAAAGGATCTTATGGAAAACAAAAACGATTTTGATATGGCAACAGAGAAATAATTGTTGCGGTAAATCAGACTAGTATAATTTACTGCAACCAAAGGCATCCGTTTCAGTGCAACTATTTCTCGCTTGAAATCATTACACACGCCAAGGCATTCCAGCTGTTAAGGTGCAGGTGTGAGTTGCTAGTCACGTGTCGTTTAAGTATGAGAGATAAGATGGACCTAAGTACAAGGAACATGAGCCCTATTAACTTAAATTTTTTCAGGTAAAGTTGGTTTCATCCCGTGCATGTGCCATCCTTGATGAAACTTGGCTCTCGTCATCTTTCTTACACATGAACAGTGCGGGTGTGTGTGTGTGGAGGGCACCGGCGCGCGGTGCTTGCTTTTATTTTTAATGAAAAAAGTGCCCACCTGAGAATTTAACAAATGCTTGAAAGAGATATATTTCTCGACATTTTATATGTTAGACTGCCTAAAAATTCTAACGATGATAGATCTAATCACTGCAGGACGATTAAAGTCACAGTGTATTGCTCGATCCGTCATGATATATTGCTCTGATGCAATAATCAGTGATGCTCTCCGCATCTTTTCCTTCCTAAATATCATTATCTCATCTAGTTTTCTCCACCACAATCACTTTAGCTGAAAATCATGAAAAGCCCTAGCTTTTTTTTTCCCCCCATATATAAAGTCACCATCCTTCCTCTAATTACTGGAGTTACTCAACTGCCTCCATGCAAAATCGCAAAACCTTATCCTCCACTTTCAATGCAGGGTAAGATCCAGACTTCCGGTGTTTATTTTTAAAATTTCTAATTCCTAGCTTGAACTTGAACCCTTTCTTTTTCATTTTAATTTAGAATTTGACAATTGAGCTTTGGAACTTACAATTTGCAATTGGGATCTGGGACTGCTAGTCGGATTCTTAATTTCAGTTAGAATTTTCTAGATTGCAATTATTGCTCACAGGTGGTGGATGTATAGGTTTCAGATCAAGTTTTGATGGGATTTTCAATTTTGGACTGAAAGTTTGGCAATTTTTGGGACAATTTTTCTGTTATATATCTTAAGAATTTTTTCTGATTCGACCACTGCACATGCATACGTAACAATGTAGCCAATTTTATGATAATAAATCACTTTTACTATGATAATTATAGGGGAGAAAATACCTGCAAAAAAAGGCCATTTGACGCTTTAAGACGCACTCTGTTTGGATCATCAGGCTTCCTCACAATCTGAAAGACTTCAGCTGCATCAGCAGCATTTGACGCTACAACCACATTGCTTCCTTTTCCTTGATTCTTCAGTCCAACGAACTGCTTGTTGAAAACCCTCAGTTTGAAGCTACACTCGTTAATTCTCCACAGCCGCAGACAAGTTTAGTCATGTTTCCTTAGATAATTATGGCATATATAGTAAGATGAATACAGTAGAGATAGGGCCAAGATTTAGCAACATAGGAACCAACCCTAAAAGTCTCCCGTACAGAGGCACTTGGGCAGTTGGCAATCAGAACCGCTCCATCAGCAGGAGCCAAGTGTTAAGGGGCTGTACGTTTACGTTTTTCAGTTTTCATTTTTGTAATGATGATGAAAAATATGCCTTTTTTCGTGTACGTTTACGTTTTTTCGATTCCGTTTTGGATAAAATTTCCAAATAGTGTCAAAAAAGCTGAAAACACCCAAAGGGTGTTTTCACCTTTTTTCTCGAACTGTATTCTCCTAATCAGAACACCACCTCTTCTCCCTCATATCTACCACCCTGTTTCAACAAATACTCACCAAACTAGACCACCCATTTCACTGGGTCTTCCTAGAAATGAAAATAGTGGGGTCCATTAATGAATTGATTCAGAAAAAGTTGGTAAAAACAAAAATGAAAATGATAAACGTACAGAAAAAATTGAAAAAATAGATACGGAAAAAAGTAAAAGTACACAATACGATTTTAGAACTGAATACTAAATTCTGGAAACCAAAAACAGAATATAGAATACAGAAAAAAATCTCGTAAGCGTACGAGCCCTAAAAGATTTTAGGTTTTGATTTGTATTTTTCACAACAAAAATATTAACACCACTAGGTGATTAAACATAACAAAATAATAACAATAATTGGAAGTAACTTTTATGAATTCTTGATAAAATTATGTAATCTAGAGTAGTAAAATGATATAAAATAGCTAATCCGTGAGAGTCGTGATAGAGTCACTGTCCTAAAGACGTATCGCCTCCCTACGTGCAGGTGTTGACGGCAGATAAAATCTCTAAGATAAAACTCATTGACGTAACTATGTCTCCTCCATGTGCACGTCCACAAGAAGACGGTATGAACCAATCCACGATCACGTTGCCCATGTACAAAATAGATATAAAGGAAAATACATTATGATAGTAGGGTAGAAAACACAGTTTTGGAAGCATAGTAGCTTCAATTCTTTTATGTCACACCCCATGACCTTATATACTTGGCCAATCATAATCCATTTATTGGCCACATAAGTAAGATTAAAAGCTTTGTAACTCATGATAATAATTCTCAATAATGTCAAATAATAAACCATATTATACACACCATAAATCAACTTGATAATACTCGTTATTGCATTTGTAACTCATTTCATAATTTACATGTAAGTAAATACATATGGCCATAAATTGCAATATAATTATAATGCTATAATGTACATTTTATTTTATTAAAATATTCAAACAATCCCCCACTATTTTGATAAAATAAAATGATATTTAAAATACTTAAAAACCCACTGATGAAATGTTTATAAAGTCTTACAGTTCCAACGAAATTTAAAGCATTTAAAACCACATCAAAGAAAATCATGATAAATTCATAAACCTCCTTTTTTTTCTTTATTATATTACTTATTTTTCTCCTTTGCAAAATAAAGCTGTGGTTCTCGAATATTATAAACTTGTAAAGTAAAAAATAGAAAATACATAAATAAGATGGGCAACTTGTATTGTGTAATAGGTGTTGGTGCCTTCCGGGCTTGAACCAACACTTAGTGTCGACAACTTCCATTTGAGAGAGCCGTAATGGACTACGCCTTGAATTAGGTCCCCTGGCCAAACTTCAATTGTCACACACACAATACAGATATGGGACTTAGTTCGCGGGGTAGCGCTATTAATGGTCATGCGCTCTTATCTTGATTCTCATGAGAGTCTTTAGGGAATGGCTCATAGTTCCCATAGTCGCGGCCTCATGACCACTCTCACTTAGGTGAGTCCTCCAAGGGTACGTGTGACATGTACCTCGTGAAAAATATTTGCCTCGGGCTCATTCAGGAAAAATCCCTTCCTGGACGTCACACTAAGTAGCACAAGCACCGCACGGATGGGGAGGAGACACTCTCCTATTAACAAAAGGGTGATACTTTTATCACGAGTCATGCTCTACGGGTTGTTTCTACCCATTGAACCTTCTTCATGAGATCTCCAATCACAAAAGATGGATTACCCCCGTTAGTGACTCCCTGTGGGCTCACTCCATCTGCCTCAGGTGAAAAAGGATCTAGCCTATGTGCTAGTCCCGAGGCAAGTTGCGCAACTTTTATAAAGCCTCTATAACTTATTTTTTGTTGCTTCCAAATTCGTTTGCCTTAATTAATCAAACTCCTGACAAGAAATTTTGTACAGAGATAAACAAATCATCGCTAAAAGGAGTGGCGAAACTAGCATGTGGCATCTGTGGACATGTGTCAACGTGTTGCTCCCGTTTATTTAACCTGTATTTTAGGCATTTTAGGTCATGTGGACAAATATGTCCACTAAAAATTCTAGGATTGCTAAAACAGGATGTCTTTTTGGCATTTTGAATTTTTAAACTTACACAAATAAAGAGAAGTGATATTTGAGCTTCGCTTGTTACTGTTTTAGCTCCACTTTCAATGCTAAAACTCTTAAAAGTATTGCTATGTGTAATCTCTTTAACTACAGAAGTAGAGCTTAAATAAGAGAAGTGATATTTGAGGTTCATTTTTACCATCTGAACTTTACTTTCTATTCTAAGTAGACCTGGTAAAATCTTACAGAGTATCTCTGCAAAAAATCCAAATACGGGTACACATTTAGGAGACTCGCTGAAAATAAACTCGTACTCAAATCGGCTCGTAAATTCTGGTTCGATTTGGGTCGGGTACAGGTTACCCGGGCCTACCTGGATATTGTGCTATATAAATGGTCTTTAGGGTTTCTAATCCTTCATTTCACTTTCTTCATTTCTCTTCCAGACGCCGCCGTCTCTTTCCACCGTCCACAAGATCGCAGATCCGCGCCTCCCCCACCATCTCTTTCCACCGTCTACAAGATTGCAGATTCGTGCCACGCCGCCGTCTGCTTCCATCGTCCACTGCAGATCTAAGCCTCCGCCGTCCATTCTTCCTCTTAGACCACAATCAGAGTTCGCATGACCACTGTCGTCGTCAATCTACCTCCACCGACACCGCCAATGTCGACTGCCAGTGATTCACCGAGAGCTTTGAACACCTCTGCCGGCCACTTCCACGCTATGAATAATTTTGTGATGTATTTGTCATTTTGACTGGTAATTTTATGGAAGTTGGATTATTTTGTTAGTCGTATGTATGTGTTATTTGGATCTATTGTATTTGTATTTTGTGTCACAGTTGATTATGTTGCTATTTTTTTTTTATTATTTTAATTGGTTTAAAACTTGATTTGTTAATTTTTTTTGAAGGAAAAAAAACCCTTGTAACGACAAATACTCTGTTATTGGTAAAAAAGAAGGAAAAATTAAAGGACACGTCAATATCTGTCATAATAAGTCACCAAATTAAATCCGGTAAAAAATAGAAGACAATTATGAAATTTATCAGTGGATTTACGGGGCGGGGTGTCCGTGCAGGGGATGGGTATTTTTACCCGCATCCGTTTTACCCGTGCCCAATCGGGTAATATCCATACTCGTCGGGTTTATCCGTTTCTCAAGTCTAATTCTAAGAGTCTTAAAAAAAGTGCCCCTGCATGGTTCAAATAAGGAAAGTGTCTGAACTCCACTTTTTGAGTCTAAAGACCTGAAAAGTGCATTCTATGGTTACTTTAACAAACAAAAATTGAGTTCAAATAATCAAACGGAGCTCAAATATCAATTTCTAACTTTTATCCTTGGATACTTTTTTGTTCCCCATAAAAAGAATTCCTGGCCTTCACCTTGGCAAACTTCTGAGGATCCTAGTCTGGGAAATTAAACTCTACCATAGTAGGAATCTGAGATGAAACGGAAAATTCACAACAATTTAGCCCATGATGCTGCTAGGAAAACTCGGCCCTTCATTCTCATTGTTCTAGTCAATAGCATCCCTCTAATGGCCATGTTTATTAAGAGAATGAACACTGTTAGACACTTATTTTATTTTGGAGTACAAATACATCAGGAGTAATCCACAAGATTACTGACTAGAGCTTGATGTAATTGTTTGAAATCATCCACCTGAGGCTCCAGTGAGGGTTCACATTCTTGTATGACCAATAAGCCCACCCAAACGTGGCCTTCCCGTATACGTCGATCTGTGCCTTTGCAAATCTCTGATAGTCTCCCATTCCTGCGTTCTTTACTCCCCACTCTGCTGTCCATTCCCCTGCAATTGTTTCACTAGACTTTGTAAGTACTGAATCTCCACAAACACCACAAGGTGCAGCCCTCCGTCCCTTCAAAAAAGAACTACGTTTCTTGTTGATATGCAGACCATTTCATAAGATAGATCACACGAATATGCTTGTGACTGTGCTTTTAATTTATAACATCTTTGTTAATTCCAACATGGAGGGTCTTAACAAATACTAAAATGGAACAAATGATTGTCCAGGAAACTGTTACATCTTGAAAGGGGAAGAGGACATTTTACTAGAATTAATGGTTTTGAGTTTTGACATCTATGTTAGAGCTTAACTTGTTTGTGTTTCCGGTTATTTGGTAGTGAACATAGGTTCATTCCCTTTATTAGACAAAGCAATCCCAATCTATTATTCAGATAGGTTATTCTTACCAACAAAGCTCAGAGGACCATTGGATGGGGTGACTTCTTGCAATTGTGATGCCCTTTGGTTAATTATGAGATCAATGTTCCGTTGCACATTTAACTTCTCAAAATCTGATGAGTAGAGACTGTAGTAGTGCACATGAATGACAACACGACTAAGGCTTCTAGCAAGACGGAGAAACTCTTTATTGCTTGCTGGTCCCAACCAATTGGAGAGGATCACGTAAGCAGTTGAGGTGTACTTCCTCACCGTGTTATGTAACCTGCTTGGTAGAAGTTGCTCAAGGTATTGTGAGTAACACCTGAGGCTAGAGGCTCGTTCATCAACTCGATTGCTACTAGGCTTGGACGATCAGCATATCTGTTTTATTAAATTGCAAAGGTTTTCATGAATCTGGGAATAGTCAACTAGCTACTCTTAAGAAAAGGATAAATAATGAAATCCGTCTCTAGTAGCACTATGATCGTTGCCATTCTGTGATCCCGGAACTGCGTGCAGGTCTACTATGACCTTAATATTGTGGTTCCTGCGGCAACAAG
Organism: Escallonia herrerae; assembly: GCA_033070095.1. Taxonomy (NCBI): domain Eukaryota; kingdom Viridiplantae; phylum Streptophyta; class Magnoliopsida; order Escalloniales; family Escalloniaceae; genus Escallonia; species Escallonia herrerae. The sequence goes on from JAVXUP010001402.1 coordinate 215,939, forward strand.
CAAACGTAAGTATTCAACTAGGAAGCGTTTCAAGTTTAAGTCACTGCATCAGTTTTAACAACCACGCAACAGGCAGAAGTATCCTGGCCCAACCCTATGACCTTGAGTGGCACAGGGTTAAGAAACTTCGCTTGGAGCAAAAATAAAAAATACAATAATCCTTGAAGGAAAAAGCTCAAACCGATTCATTTTTTGACAGTAACTGTACAATGTAAGAACTACAATGAGTTGGTGTTACTAGACTAACGAGAATTAATTGGCATGAATGAAGTTCTTAGGAGATACATACTGGCTCCCATATGAATGCATTGTCTAGAGCTTGCAAGGAACCCCCAACGAATGGCTTGGGTGGTGTGGGATCATACTTTATCCACCAACCTACTGGTATTCGCACTGCATTGATCCCATTCTCAGACATAAATCTGAAATCATCTTCCGTAATGTAAGTGCTCCAGTGACTCTGCTTTTCGTATGAAAATTCAGCATCTTGGTTCTTCTAAATAGTGAGCAAGCAAAGAAAATACCTTATGTTGGTTCTCAAAATTACTGAAAATCAAACTCAAACCGGAAATACCTTATGCTGGCAGGGGATGAAGTCGTAATTATGTGCTTACTTATGATAAATCTTGAAGACTAGATAACAATAGAGCTTAAGTAAGACCATAAATACCTCTATAGTATGCTTATGAACACCTAGGTCTATAGAGGAACTCGATTTCAGAAAACTTTCAAAACTATGAATGGTGTTGTTCTTGGAAGATTCTAAATAAAATTAATGCTGTTATGCTTTATACAGATCATAACAGCCCTTAGATATAATCAACCTGCTCCATGAATAACACTATACATCTGAGTAGTTTAATCATATCGCACCCACCGAATGAGCATGGATTTTGGAGCAATGCTTATTTTGTACTCAAGTCTGACTGAAGTTTCACTCATGAAATTCTAAGCGGAAAGTCTTTACAGACTGAGACTTAATGCAAGTCCGTTACCCCATAAAAGTGTAATAAAAATAGAATTGAGGTATAAATAACTTTTTGCGTCACAGATAGTCATGAACTCTATTATTATGCATAAGGTGGTGAGGCTCTGCACCCAAAACATACTGAATTACAATTATGTATAGATTACCTTCAAGGTGAGATATGAAATTTCTTGCGAAAGGCATTCATGCACTAAAGAATTGGGTCTTCAAATTGGTAATTAAAGTATCAAACCAAGTAAAATTAAATCAAAGGATTTGAGTGCCTAAATGGTGTTGATGCTGATCAAATTGGTATAATAATTTCACATGGAAAATTATGTTTTGACATATATAGACGTACATATAACAAGCAGTTATATCAGTGCATATGGATATTAAGGTAATTAAACCCATTAAAAACTAAATTTAAATAATTAAGAGCCTGAATCGTGCTGATTTTATCAACCATATTTGGCATATAGGCAGACTTACACATAAGTATGTCGATCTCTGTTCCCAGACAACGTGCTCGTGACTGAGAAGGGACAGACAGTGGAGTGAAGTGAGCCATGAGATCTCCTGTTTGGATATTCCTATTTCGCGGTCATGAAAAGGATTAGGAGACAAAACAAGCATGCCCCAAATGGACACTAAAGAAAGAGCAATCATTGTGTGTTACTGTCGCTGAAAAGCCGGCTAGTGTCGCCACCTCCCATTTTGGGAAAGTCGGCGAAACCCCACGGACCCAAATGAGCCATCATTCTCTTCAACCCCTCCCATCATTCTCTTCAACCGCTCGTACTTCGTGCCATTGCAACGCTTAGTGCGCCGTTGCAAGCCGCTTCTAGTTGAGCCCCGCTCCAACCGACGGTTCTTGAAGCTATCCAGATATAGATAATATTAATTCAAAGTTATAGATAATATTAATTCTAAGTAATTTGTAGTAAAATTAATTCTAAGTTATAGATAATATTATTAAAAAGTTACCCATGGCACACATAATGTGTTCACAAAAATAAAGTTATTAATATGACAATCTTTTAAAAACAATTTTGACCTTTAGAATTTATTTTGGCTATTTCTTTTAGTGAATTTTAAATGATCCCATGTATAATAAAGTTGTTAGAAGTGGTAGATGCAGTGAAATAAACATTTACCAAAAGTTAAAATAATTCAAGTGCATCAGATATGTACATTTTGAACAATTTTTTCCTATTTGAACATTGATTATTTGTTTGATAATTTTAGATTGTTAATTGTGCATTTGAGAATTGTGATCATTGATTGATGATTTTAGGTTGTTAATTGATGATTTTAGGTTGTTAGTTGCGCATTTGAGAATTGAGATTATTAATTGATGATTTTAGGTTGTTAATTGAATATTTTAGATTGTTAATTCTGCACTAAGCATTTGAGATATTGAGATTGTTGACGGAGGATGGGACCCAATTGGATTGAATATGTGATTTTTATTGCATTGGGTATTTGAGAATTGAGAGTGTTGACGGAGGATGAGACCCAATTGGATTGAGATACCTGTTAGGTACCATGGACACGGACATTGCGTCCGATCAACACCGACACCGAAATGTCATATTTTGGCTTTCTACTTGTGGCACCTCTTAAATGAGAGTCCAACACCTCTTCAGTGGGTGTCCGACAATTAAAAAATAAATCAATGTCTTTGGACACCTCTGGACACGTGTCCAAATGTGTCAATGAGGTGTCGAGGTGTCGGTAGGTCACAGACACTGCGTCCGATCGACACTGACACCGAAATGTCACATTTTGGCTTATACCTGTGGATTCCTTTTCAAGAGGTGTCCGGCATTTAAAAAATAAATCAATGTCTTTGGACGTGTCCGGAGGTGTCAGACACGTGTCGGTAGGCATCGGACACGTGTCGGTAGGCATCGGACACGTGTCGGTAGGCATCGGACACGTGTCGGTAGGCATCAGACACGTGTCCGGAGGTGTCGGACACGTGTCGAACACCCTATATGAGGTGTCGGAATTGAGATTGTTGACTGTGCATTGAGAATTTGACAACTGAGATTGTTGACGGAGGATGGGACCCAATTGGATTGAGATATCTGTGAATTAGTTGAATGGTTGGTTGTTGAATTTAGGTTAATTAGGTTAACGCGACATTTTTTGCACCCCCTGGAATCTCATCGTGGCTCCAGCACTGGCTATAATTAGCCTTAATTAGTCCCGATTAACCCTAATGAACCCAATTAACAATAATTAGCTCCAACGAGCCTAATTAGCTTTAATTGACCCTAAGAACCCAATGAAAATCAAATTAGCTGTAATTATCCCAAATTAATCCTAATTAACATTAACCAGCCCAAATTAGACCTAATTACTCATATCTTAGTAACCTGTGATTAGATTAATTAAACCCTAAAACCTAACCAAACTCTGATTAGCTCTAATGAACCCAATTACGCGCATATTGATTATAGTTAGCTTAATTAGTCGAAATTAAGCCTAACATTACCCTATTAAGCCTAATTAGGGCTAATCAATACTCCTCCGCACAATTAAACCCTAATTAGTCCTAATCAACCCTAATTAGCTATAATTAGCCCAATGTACTCTTCATTAATCGTAATTAAGCTTAACATAACCCAATTAAGCCTAATTAGGCTTAATCAACACAACTCTGCACAATTAAATCCTAATTAGCTCTAAATAAACCTAATTAGCTATAATTAGCCTAAGGTACGCCTCATTAACACTAATTAGCCATAAAATAACCCAATTAAGCCCAATTAAGCCTAATTAGTCCTAATTAGGACTAATCAACACTACTTCGCACAATTAAACCCTAATTAGCTCTAAGTAACCCTAATTAGTCCTAATCAACCATAATTAGCTATAATTAGTGCAATGTACGCCTCATTAACACTACTTAGCCCTAACATAACCCAATAAAGCCTAATTAGAACTAATCAACACTACTCCATACAATTAAACCCTAATTAGCTCTAAATAACCCTAATTAGTCCTAATAAACTCTAATTAGCTATAATTAGCCCAATGTACTCCACATTAATCGTAATTAAGCCTAACATATCTTAATAAATCCTAATTAGATTAATTAAATCCTAAACGCTAAACCCTAAACCCTGACAATCGTAATTAACCCTAATAAACCCGTTAGCCCTAATTAGCCCTTGTACATCCCATAATTACTCCATATTGCCCAGAGATGGTTCAATTACTCGTTGTTTATAAACCCTGCATTCTTTATTTCATTGTTGTTTTGCTAAGTTCATTGGCAACGAGATGGTTTAACTCGTTGCCAACGAATTCTATTTAAAGTGAAATTGGTAACATATGCAACGATCTTTCTGTAATTTTGATATTTTGAAAAGATTCTTGCATATGTTATCAATTTCTGAACGCATGCATGCATAAAAGACCCTTAGTTCCCGTTCAATGGTACTCATTACAAAGTAATGCTTTGTAATGAGCCTTTGAATGTCCAATTTGGACAATTTGGAAAAGCTACGTGTTTATAAAACAGTGTTTCAACTCGTGCTCTGTGTTCTATGTCGTGGATATTTGGTACACGTTCTCACTTGTTTCTCCTGGTGCATACAGATCTGGTGTTCTAACATCCGTCAAACCTTGCAAGGCAAGGTTAGATAAATGTTAGAACACCTAATCAATGTCGTGTACTTGGAGAAATGTAGGGAGGTGCTGCTGAATTGTCCGCAGACATAGGACTAAGCACGAGTTCTTCACTGTTTTATAAACATGTGCTTTTCTGAATGGGATAGGACCACTACCTATTAGAGAATGGAGGAAAAATATAAAGACATGTTGTCACATTCATGCATTCATATTTACATCGACCCTGCCTAATGAGTGGTCATAATTGAAGGTGGTATACAATACGTTATTTCAGTCGTCGTATCGGTCGATCGAAGTTGGACGAAAAGGAAGAATGCTGATAATTTTAAGGATCGTGTTGACGAATTTCTCGAATTTGCTTACACTCATCTTGCACATATTGACTTTGATAAGATAAGGTGTCCGTGCGGTAGATGTGAGTTATTGCATTGGAGAAAAAGAATTGAAGTAAAATGGCATCTTCGTTGGTACGGTTTTATGGGTGGATACACAAGGTGGACGTAACATGGGAAACGATAGTATTGTTGTCCAACCCGGCTAGTCAAACTGAAGTTAGGGGGAGGCACGGTATGATTACCGAGATATGATTATGGATGCTGGGCATGCTAATGTTGACTGGGATAACGACGGTGGTGATGATAGTCCCCAAGAGACGAATGAGGGGGCTCATCAGTTTTATGAGTTGTTGAGAGCTGCAGAAGAGCCGTTGTGGGATGGAGCTCTGAAACACACACGGCTGTCTGCAGTTATTAGGTTATTACAGTTAAAATCATACCATGGGCTGAGTGAGAAAGGATTTAACAAGTTTGTTACCTTAATCAAAGAAATTTTGCTCGAAAGTGAAAGGTTGCCGCCATTGTACTATGACGCGAAGAAGATGATGAGAAAACTTGGGTTGAGCTATGAATGGATAGATGCGTGTAATAACAATTGTGTATTGTTCTTGAAAGAGAATAAGGAGTTGTCACGGTGTCCAGTATGTGATCATTCGAGGTACAAACTGGACAAAGGAAAGAAGAAAAACATTGCATGGAAGATATTGCAATATTTTCTGGTCACACCATGGTTTCAGAGAATGTACTACTCCTCCAATACGGCTGAACATATGAGGGTTCACCGTGAGACTCATAGCAACGATGCCGATGTGCTGACACACCCAGCTGATAGAGAGGCGTGGAAGGAGTTTGACCACATGCATCCAGTCTTTTCTCAGGAGGTTCGAAATGTTAGACTTGGTCTCGCAACCGATGGGTTCAACCCTTTTGGTCAATCTAGCACGTTGTACTCATGTTGGCCTATTATTATTGTCCCGTACAACCTTCCACCAGGCATGTGCATGAAGAAGCCGTACATGTTTTTGTCGTTGCTTATTCTGGGGCCAAAGAGTCCCGGCAAAGATATAGATGTGTATTTAAGGCCGTTGATTGATGAGTTAAAACAGTTATGGAATCATGGAGTCAAAACATATGACGCATCCCTTAAATAGAATTTTTAGATGAGGGCTGCTTTGATGTGGACTATACATGATTTCCCCGCATTGAGAATGACGTGTGGCTGGAGCACACATGGGAAGCTAACATGCCTTGCTTGTATGGGCGTGAACCCCGGTCATACGTTAAAGCACGGAGAAAATCCCTCATGGTTCGGATGTCACCGAAAGCTTTTGCCACTGGACCATCAGTTTTGTAGGCAAAATGATAAATTTGATGGGACAATTGAGCATGAGGTTGTCACACTGGACTACCCATCTGGTGAAAAAGTGCTCTCACACCTAAAGGCACTTGATACTGACATACCATACGGCAAGGTGTGCCAAATCAGAAGATTCCAAGGTACGGGAAGGAGCACAACTGGAGGAAACATTGTATTTTCTAGGAGTTAGCCTACTGGAGGACGCTCATTATCCAAAATAACATGGATGTGATGCATATTGAGAAGAATGTTTTTGATAATGTGTCCAACACATTGATGAATGTCAAGGGAAAATTGAAAGATCACCTTAAAGCGAGAAGGGATCTACAACAGTTGGGTGTACGCTGTGAATTGCATCATCGGACAGTCAGTGGGAGGACGATACTTCCAAAAGCACCTTACCATCTAGACAAGAAACAGGTGGAGAAGGTCTGTCAGTGGGTTAAGAACTTAAAGTTTCCAGATGGGTTTGAGTCCAACAACATATCTCGTTGTTACAATGTTTCAAAATGCAAGTTAGGGATGAAGAGTCACGACTGCCACATATTCATGGAGAGATTCATTCCTATTGCCTTTTGGAGACTGTTGCCACGGGTTGTATGCGAGACTTTGACTGAATTATCTCATTTCTTTCAAGATATATGTTCTTTACGATCCGGGTGAGTAACATGGAGGTGCTTGAGAAGAACATTGTGGTGACAATTTGCAAGATGGAAAAAATCATTCCACCTTCGTTCTTTGATTCAATGGAGCATCTGTCTGTTCACTTGGCATATGAAACTAAGATGGGTGGATCTGTTCAATATCGGTGGGTGTATCCCTTCGAGAGGTAATCTTTAAATTGTTACAGTTGTTCGTTTACACTTAATGTGACACCTGCTATCATTGATATTCCACCTAACTCGATTCGCTAAACTTCTATGTTCATGTTCCATTTAAAGAAAAAAGTCCATAATAAGGCTCGGGTTGAGGGCTCTATTGCGGAGGCTTACGTAATGGAAGAGCTTATAAACTTTTGTAGTCAATATTTCGGGCTTGATGTTGATACAAGGTTAAATCAACTAGGCCAAAATGACCCCTAATCAAGCATAAATTTGGAAGGGCAATTGTAAATATTCAAGCAGTTAGGTAGTCCATTCGGCAAAACGTATACACGATGGCTAACGAATGAAGAGTACAGTGCTGCAACAATATATGCCCTTCTAAATTGCGATGAAGTTTTGACATTCGTTGAGTAAGTTAATGTCTTAATTCACTTACATTACTGGTAAGTTGAAGTATTTTTTTGCGCTATAGTATTTGTTTAATTAGAATTTAGTATTTAAATTAATTTGTGTTATTGGATGCCTTGCAGGAGGGGTTCATGTTTGACTCGCCTGATCAGCAGGCGCTGGGGCGGCATGCCTTCTTTGCTTACATCGGCAAGAATTACTGCCGATGGCTCCATGACGCACGGGACCAGGTGAAGAAGATGCTACCCGAGGGTGCTCTAATGACGGAGATGAAGAGATATCCCCTACATTGGATATCTTTGACTGTATGGGGGCATATGATAGATCGGTGGGTTACGAATCTAGGCTGGGATGCAAAGAGTAAGAGCGGGGTCGAGAACAGACATAAAGAGATCTGACACACACGGGGGGGGGGGGTCGGTGGCACACAACATCATCTGGCACATGAATGCGGTCAAGCACCCGAATCTAGAGGAGGATGAGATTGTAGCTCTGACGTATAATCAGACGCACGTGCAGAAGAACGACAAGGACGGGGTGCACCGGGCAAGCGACTATGTTTCAGATATTGCCCCGCGAATTGATGTAAGTCAATTTTTTTAAGTTGTTAATTTTTGTCTTTATATTCAATGTTTGTTGCGTTAATTAATGCCCTAACATATCTTTAAATCACTGCTCTTGCAGGCCTTGTATGAACATCTTAAGGGATCCGAGCAACAGTCCGGATAGCCATCAGCATCCACTAGTACGGGTGCAAATACTGGAGGGTTGAAGCGATGGCTGGATACACCAGAGTTCGTCAATCGGCCGAAAGGCCGCATACGCTGCCTGCCTAGCACGACTACGCCTGTCATGATAGGAGCGTCCCCACCCCTCGCTGCCTCTCCATAAACTCCGGCTCCCCCGCGTCCGTTGGTCAAAGAGGAGATCCAGCGCATTGCTACGGTGGTGTTGAGGATGATCAGGGAGCAGGATCAGCAGGGCACCCCTGCTGGACATGCCGAGCCGGCCCCGGATTAGCAGGATCCAAATTCGGGACTTGACAATCCCTGATGAACCCTTTCTCGTGCCTGGTCCTAGCTCCCCCCGCCGCCCGGCTTGTACTCTTCTCCCCTCCCCTAACCAGCTGTATCCGATTCCCGACTTGCACATTTTCTTTTTATTATAATAAATATTTTTTAAAGTTGATTATATATATATTTGTTTGTGTCTTGGGGATCGTGCATTGTTATTGAGGATTGAATTTTTTATTACAGGTTTTGGCATTAGAAAAATAAAAAAAATATTTTTTAAAAAATTGACTTTTAGCAACAGATGAATTACGTCGCTAAAAGTGTACTTAATTATAAGATTTTAGCGACAAAATATTCCGTCATTAAAATTTTCATTTAGCGACGGAATATTCCTTCGCTAAAAATTATATTTCGTCGCTAAATAGTTATCGATTAAATTAATTTCACAAAAAAAAAGAAAATAAATTAAAATACATAAAATAGAATTAGCTACGGAAATTCCGTGGCTAATTTATAAAGAAATCCGTCACTGAAAGTTCAATATTAGACGACGGATTTTCAAATTTCCTCGCAAAACTTTTAGTTACGTGGTTTTATATGAGAGAGTTTTAGCGACGGTAATTCTGTCGATAAAAGTTTTAGCGACGGATTTCCCGTCTCCAAAAGCCTTATTCCTTGTAGTGACACCTCAAACGTAGAGAAAGCAAAGGATCACAACTCTTCGGCAAACAAACTATGGGTCAAACTCTTATATCACTCATGCCACAGAAAATATAGCCCCTTTAAACCACTCTCTCTCACTTTTGCAGGAGAACTAATGTAACAAAGACTAATAATCATCCACATTTTTACCAATTTTTGCAATTCACATGATCTACTAATGGTTCAAGAAGAATTTGCATGATGTCTCACCTACAATTTGCAGGACGTATAGATGGAAAAGATATTGTGGCATCGAATGAGCTTTATCTATTTATATACATGCAATCAACATGTAATCAAGAGGTCCATTTGTGCAAGCATATAAGCATATATTGAAGTAAAGACGTGTATGCGAGTATAGTCATAAATGATTATGCGTGAAAGAGAAGATGAACCGGCAGCGCAAACATAATAATTAGAAGTAAAGGTTTAGACCTCAGTCAGGAATTTCATCGAACATAAGACGTGCAAGAAAATACCTTGCCCAAATCGGTGGTTTGACATGTGTCCTAACACCAAGAAATATGGCATTGAAATGGCAATCATCTTTAGTTGAACCGACAACATAATATAAACGCTTGCCAAGGAAAGGCTAGTTATGGCTCTTGAAGCTAAAGCTAATGAGGAAAAGGCAGGGACATAAAAATGAAAATTACAAAGAAGGGGAGGTGGGGGATGCAAAGTGCATGGATCGGTACAAGAATCCTACCAGAGCGTCGACGAGGGAGGCAATGCAAGAACATTTGCTTTACGGGACGACGAAGATGATTGTGAGAAAGTTTCCTGAAATTTGGACCCACAGTTCACAAAGTAATCCAGCACTTGAACATCTATGTTGGCTGAATGTTTTGTCCGACTGAGAACCAGAAGAGGTTATTGGGTTTTGGAAGGTTCAGGAGGTTGCAGAGATACGCGGTTGTCATTTACGTGATAACGCTAGCTGCTCCTTTGGTTTTCTTTTCCATCTATGCCGGCATAATAAAACCCCTTCTTTATCGGGCACCATCACTACCATCCCCTAAATTATCTATTTACATATATTAGTCAAAGTTGGTGAAGTTCACAGAGAGAGAGAGAGAGAGAGAGAGAGAGAGAGAGAGAGAGCGAACCTGGGTGACGGAGCACTATTTGATTCTAGAGAAGGGCACAAATTGCAAGCGGCCCACCAGTGTTGCCCGTTATCAACTCTTTTACTTTGATTCCTCTACTCCAATTGACAGACACTAGACTGAGACTGAAACGTACACATGTGCTGGTATATTCCTCTTCGCGTTGAAAATGACGGTTGAAGTATTAAGGTGCATTGGGTTTGGATACCAGCGGTTAGGTTGCAAGGCCAATTGGAGAAAGAGAAGCACCTATTAGTTTTTGTGTTGCATCGATTGGAAATGACATGATCGATCAGTTGGCACAAGGATGCAATGGTTTTTGAAAGGGGGAGGATAGCTTGTAATATGGAGCATCTCAAAGGTCATTTTGGTGATAAAAATGTGTAGAAACATGACTAAACATGTTACACTTTTAAGATAGAGAGATCAGCAACAAACAGTAAAATATCTAAGACACCAACCACCAAAGACAAAATCGTAAAGACAACAAGGGCAAAATCAATTTAAATAGAGGAGAGAAGCAGGAAAGTAACTCACCCCTGCGCGGCTAAAAACCCATGCCTACAGCTTTCACTAAAAGCATTGATTGTGCACAACAAGTGACGCCTATCCCTAGTACCCGGGCATTCGTAATGATGGGTAACAGGAGGAGAAGTTCTTATTTGTTGAATATTCGGGTCCTCACCCATGCGGTAACCCATGACCCATGTTTTCATTTAGCCATTTGAATCGGTTCTTTTTGAGTGGCATATGGGCAATTACGTGTGTGATTGGGTAATGGCTTCTTTATTGAAGTCTTAAAAAACAACTAGGACTCCTTCATCTTCTCCAATTTTGAGCAGAGAGAGCTAGAGACAAAATTGGGAAAACAACCATTTCGTAAGATATTTGGGTTTGTCATCCCAATAGGCAACCTTTTTGCACTCTTTATTTATTATAATTCCTCAAATTTGGTGTGTAAATTTGAGAAGAACCATCATAATGCAAGTTGTTTGGTTCGAAATTTGGCTCGTGGTTTTTCCCTTCTCATTGGAGGGTTTCCACATTAAATCCTTGTGTCTTGTGGTTTGTTATTATTTGGGAGTGCATCATATTATTATCTAAGTTTGGCTTGCTTTGCATAATTGGTAAACAATATTATTTTTGTTGATGTTGAATCCACATGTGACAACTGAGTTAGGGCGAGATCTTTACCCGAACCAAAGTGGTACCAAAGTTTGGTTCTTTGTATTCTGTGTGAATTAAATGAAGGATTCAGCAGGTGCCATGTTAAAGCTTACAACTATAAATTATTCAATTTGGAAGGCAAGAATGGAAGGCATCTATTTTGCAAAGATTTATTTACCCGATTGAGGGTGACAATTCCAAACCTAAAAATGTGGATGCTAAATCATGGAGAAATTAAATAGAAAAGTTGTTGGGTTAATTAGGAAATGTGTTGATCATAGTGTATTTCACTATGTGTCCCAAGAGACTAATGCCCACACTTTGTGAAAAAAAGTCAGTCTCTCTACGAGTGGAAGATAGCACAGAATAAAGCCTTTTTAAGTAGAAGCCTTGTGAATAAGGCTTTCGAATTTGAAATTCAGCAATGGAAATTATATTGCTGAGCAGTTGAGTGATTTCCAGACTTTGGTCAATTAGTTGACAACAATAGAAATGAATTTAGATGATGAGATGCAAGCCTTGTTGCTTTTGAGCTTATTACCAGACAGTTGGGAGACATTAGTTATATCTCTGAGCAACTCTGCTCTCAATGGGAAGCTAACTTTGAGCATAGTCAAATATAGCATGTTAAATGAAGAAGAAAGGTGCAGGGATGTAGGCATTGATCAATCACATGTTCTTGTCACGGATAATAGGGGCAGACATGCTCAAAGGTGAAAACAAGGGGTCTAAGGACCGCAGTAAAAGCCGAGGTGACGAAGGCAAGTCTAAAACATGAGATGATTCAAAAGAGTCGTTTGCTACCATTGTAAACAGGAGGGTCATTTAGAAGTGAGCGCAAAAAAAATGGTGTCAAGGGGAAAAAGGCCGAGGACAAGAATACTACGACCAGTGTCTCTGAAGATGTGGTAGTACTTTTTATTGGTGAGGAAAATTGCTTGCATGCTTCTGATCAGGCTATTGAGTGGGTTGATGATACAACAACCTCATACCATGCTACTCCCATTAAGGAATTCTTTTCAACCGACAAAGCAGGTGACTTTGGGGTTGTGACGATGAGCAATAGAAGCCGGACAAAGATTGTGGGAATAGGTGATATGTGCATTCAGACATATGTTGGTTGTACAGTTGTGTTGAAGGATGTTTGAAACATTCTAGATTTGCGTCTCAACTTGATTTCAGGAACCATGGATAGGCAAGGCTATGAAAATTATTTGGCAACAAAAAATAAAAGCTCACTAAGGGTTCGATGGTAGTTGCAAAAGGGCGGCTTGTTGTACCTTGTTCAAGGTGTGTTCTAGTGGGTTGAATGCGATAGAAGACAAGTCTTCACCAAACATGTGGCACAAGAGACTTGGCCACATGAGTGAGAAAGAGTTGCAGATTCTGGTGAAGAAGTCTCTAATCCCTTTTGCCAAAGGTAATACTTTGAACCTTGTGATTACTGTTTATTTTGCAAAGTCATGGAGTTTTATTTAGTTCTTCTTCTAAAAGAAAATCTAAGTTTATAGATTTGGTTCACACTGATGTTTGTGGTCCTATTGAGGTTGAAAATCAATCAGAGAAAACAAGTATATCTTGACTTTAATTGACGATGCTTCGCGCAAGGTATAGGTTTATTTCCAAAAAACAAAAGACCAAGTGTTCTAGTGCTCAGAGGTTTCATGCTATGGTTGAAAGAGAGATTGGAAATTCATTGAAGTGTCCTCGTACAGATAATAAAGGAGAATAAACTTAAAATAAGTTTGAAGCAAGTTGTGCTGATTAAGGTATACGGCATGAGAAGACAGTTCCTCCCTGATATAGCTAAAAATATCCCTCCAATCTACGGACGACACGTGGCAGTTATGACACGTAACCCACACTGGCTCATTACTGATATGGCAGTTACCGTATCAATCACTGGGCAGAATCCTAAAAAAGGCTCTGACTCTATCAGTTCAGATTGACATGAGATCCTCTAGGATCCTAATTATATTCTGATTAGAGTTGGTCAAAGCCCAGTCCTATTAGGACTCCTCCTTCTACCGCTATATAAAGGGGTCTGACCCCTCAGGTACAGACAAGTTCACACACAATCACACATTGTGTCTTACTGCTTCTTCAGAGTTCTACATTGTTAGCCATCTCTGACTTAAGCATCGGAGCGTTCCCCGCCGGAACCCCACCCGGCGGTCACTCTTTTGCAGGCCAGATTCTGGTGTGATTCCCGATCCAGTTTTTAGCTGCAACAGATTGTCGCCATCCGTGGGACCACTACAGGGAACATGGCCAATCATTCTTCTTCTAGCGACTCTTCATATAGTCGTTCTCCACACCGTCACACCCGAACGAGCAGCTCTCGTCGACTCAGTCGTGACCACCGTTCGACACCTTCACGTCGGCATGCCGATTCTGCGGAAGATGCACACGTTAACGTCACATCTGCAACTCCCGAATCAGAAGGTAGACCTCGAAGAAATCACTCTCCGACGTCTACTCTGAAAAACGGAGACCTTCATCATCGCCTGAACCGTAAGTTATTCAAAACACCCCATGCCGAACTTACAAAAGAGATCCACGAGCTAAAAAATGTCGTGAACACCCTCCAATAAAAGCTCGACATGGCGGTGGCTCCTCCACCCACTTACCATTCTCATCTTGACCCCGGTGATCTTCGTCTTCGTCTCACATCCAGATCAAGTTACGACCGCAAATACCAATCAACGGCCGATCCAACTTACAATCACAAAGACAAAAGCGGAGATCACATAACCAATAGTGGATCATGCTACCGTCGCGATTCTTCAGTCGAAGACAGTACCGACTCCTCTCCCGCACAGGCCGCCAGAGTTAAAACCCTTCGAAGATCTATCCATAGGAAGAAGACGCCTGAGTCTCGTTCCCAAGAACGGGACTCCTGGAAGGTGGTCCCTAGATATCATTCTCTAGAACGATCTCGCCCAAGGAATGAATCCGGATATCCGTTGTCGAAGGCCATCGAGAAGGCAAAGTTGCCTCCCAATTTTCGGATGCCTCAATGTGACCTCTACGACGGGACTGGTGATCCAGGAGAACATGTTTACCAGTTTCAAACAAACATGCTACTCCTCCAGGTTTCAGACGCTGTCATGTGCAGAGCCTTTCCAACCACTCTAAGGAAAGCTGCACATGCATGGTTCAAATCTCTACAACCAAGGTCCATCCACTCCTTTAGCCAATTATCGAATCTCTTTCAAAAGCACTTTGTAAGCAGTCGCTCCCGAAGGAAGAACTCGACGAGTCTGCTAAATGTTGTGCAAGAGAAAAATGAGTCTTTGGCATGTTTTCTCGGACGATTCAATGCAGCCACTTTGGAAATTGACAACTTGGATGAATCCGTGAAGTATACTGCATTCCTCCGGGGCCTTCGACCCACATCCAAGTTCGCTTTCTCTGTGAACAAAAGTCCTCCAGGTAATATGAAAGCCCTTCTTGAGAAGGCTAACAAATATATTCAAGCAGAAGAATACCTGGAGACACACAGGGACCGACGTGGAGAAGGGAAACCGGAACAGAAGAAACGATCTCGAGAAATAACTACCCCAGAAGGAAAGTCAGCAAAACGTCCTAAACATGATGAACGACGTCCAAAAGACACGTTTAATCTGACACCCCTCAATGCAAAGCCGTCGTAAATTCTTCACGAGATCAAAGACAACAAGGCTCTCCAGTGGCCAGACAGAATGAAATCCCGACCAAACAAGAGGAACAAAGATTTGTGGTGTCACTTTCACAACGATCATGGCCACATAACTGACAACTGCGGGTCGCTCAAATGAGCAATTGAGGCCATTATCAAGCGTGGCCAGTTGAGAAAGTTTGTAGCTCCTGGAGAAGGAAGACAACAGACACCACCGGCCATGGAAGAAAGAGAAAATTAGGAAGAGAATGCAGGTACGATCAACACTATATCCAGAGGAATAGCCGCAGGAGGTTCATCGGGTAAGGCTCGCAAAGCATACGCCAGAGAGGTGTGCGTTACAAGCCAGCCCCTGAATAAGAAGCTCAAAACGGTACCCGCAACGATGATCACCTTTTTCGATGATGATTCGAAGGGCATAAAAACCCCGCACGATGACCCATTAGTCATCACCATTAAAGCTGGGAACTTTGATGTCAAGCGTGTATTGATTGATAACGGAAGTTCCGCAGAAATCTTATTCCATGATGCATTCGAGAAGATGAATATTCCAACGAACCGTCTCCGAAAGATGGAAGCACCGTTGTATGGATTTTTCAATCATCCGGTTGCAGCCGAAGGGATTATCGCACTCCCAGTTACGATTGGCACACCTCTGGCACAAGCCAATCTCATCCTTGATTTTGTGGTGGTAAAAGTCCCCTCAGAATACAATGCCATATTGGGACGACCAGCACTCAATCGGTTACAAGCGGTAGTGTCAACTTATCACCTCAAGATGAAGTTCCCCACGGAACACGAGATTGAGGAGGTGAAAGGAGACCAAACTACGGCTCGCCAGTGCTACGTAACTTCATACCGATCCAAGAACAAAGAGGCACTGATTATCGAAGACCTCCGGGAGGACATAAAGATGCAAAGAGGAGAACCTGTTGAAGATCTGGTGAGCATTGAGGTATATCCCGGAGAGGAAAACAAAACGGTTCGCATAGGCTCAAATCTTAAGGAAGTCACCAAGCTCGAGCTGGTGAACCTATTGAGAACCTATGCGGATATTTTCGCATGGACAGCGGCAGACATGCCAGGGATCGATCCCGAGATCATTACCCATAGGCTAAATGCCGACCCATCCAAAAAACCTGTTAAGCAGAAGAAGAGGACTTTTGCGCCAGAAAGACAGGAGAAGATTGAAGAAGAAGTAGATAAACTCTTGACTGCAAAATTCATTGAAGAAGTCTACTACCCAGATTGGATCGCTAACGTTGTCATGGTTCCTAAACCCCGCGACAGATGGCGAATTTGTATTGATTACACTGACCTGAACAAAGCATGTCCGAAGGATAGCTACCCGCTTCCAAGAATCGACCTTCTGATCGACGCTACTTCGGGCCACGAATTGCTTAGTTTCATGGATGCATATTCTGGTTATAACCAGATCATGATGCACGAAGACGATGTCCCAAAAACGTCGTTCATCACAGAAAGAGGGTTATATTGTTATAAAGTAATGCCTTTTGGACTTAAAAATGCCGGGCCAACTTACCAGCGCCTGGTGAACATGATCTTTCGAGACCTGATTGGAAAGAACATGGAAGTCTATGTTGACGATATGCTCGTAAAGAGTGTAAAGTTTGAATTCCATGTGGAAGACTTGAGAGAAACTTTCGACATCCTTCGAAAGTATAGAATGAAGCTGAACCCGCTCAAATGCGCTTTTGGAGTTGAATCAGGAAAATTCTTGGGGTTTATTGTTTCTCAACGAGGAATTGAAGCAAACCCAGAAAAGATAAAAGCCATTCAAGCCATGACACCTCCAAAAACCGTCAAACAAGTGCAAGAGTTAATAGGAAGGGTTGCAGCTTTGGGAAGGTTTATGGCACGATCAGCTGAACGATGCTCGCCATTCTTTAAAGCCATCAGGAAGGCAAAGAATTTTGTATGGACGGATGATTGTCAAAGATCGTTCGAAGAGCTAAAAACACACTTGAGTTCTCCGCCCCTACTTTCGAAACCATTTCCTGGAGAAGACTTATTAATATACCTCTCTGTCACCGAAGTTGCCGTCAGCACAGTTTTGATCAGAGAGGAAAATGGGGTCCAGAAACCCATCTATTACGTCAGCAAGGTCTTGCAAGATGTGGAGACAAGATATCCGAAGATCGACAAGATTGCCCTGGCCCTGATCATATCAGCTAGGCGTCTTCGACCATATTTTCAGTCTCATACCATTATCGTTCTGACAGACCAACCACTCAGAAAGGTATTGATGACCCCTGAGGCATCAGGAAGTAGGTAAACTGGTCAGTCGAGTTGGGAGAATTCGATCTCCAGTATAAACCTCGCACTGCAGTAAAAGCTCAAGCCCTAGCAAACTTTATTGTCGAATGCACGTTGCCCGAAGACCCACCTCAATTGGTGATCTCTGAGGTTACTGATCCTTGGAATCTTTATGTAGACGGTTCTTCAGCTGTTGGCAATAGTGGAGCCGAGATTATTCTTATAAGTCTAGAAGGTTTTACTATTGAATACGCACTTCGTTTTAGGTTTGAAGCCTCAAATAACGAAGCCGAATATGAGGCTCTTCTCGAGGGAATAAGGCTAGCACATGCATTAAAGGTGGACTCCCTATCAGTTCACAGCGATTCCCAACTGGTGGTCAATCATGTCTAGGGAGATTATGAGGCCAGAGACGAAAGAATGGCTCAATATCTCGACCTAGTTAAAACTTCAGCTGTGAAGTTTCAAAACTTCACCATTCGCCAAATCCCCTGAGACCAGAATACTCAAGCAGATACGTTATCAAGACTCGCTTCCGCTGAAGAAACGGAGGGCCGACGCCCGATTTACCTTGAATTCCTCAACGATCGCAGTATCAGTTCTCGTGATGAGATTGAAATCATAGATCAAGAACCCTGTTGGATGGACAGGATCATCAAATACCTGTCCACAGGCGAATTACCAAGTGAGAGACATGAGGCCAGGAACCTTCGCGTCAAAACTGCTAGGTATGCTTTAGTTGAAGGTATTCTATACAAGAAATCATTCAGCCTTCCTTACCTCAGATGTCTACGCCCATCAGAATCCCTATATGCGTTACAAGAAGTACATGAAGGGATATGCGGTCAACATCTTGGGGGAAGGACGTTGGCCAGAAAATCTTAAGGCAAGGATATTACTGGCCTACAATGCAGAAAGACGCCATCGAATTCACCCGAAGGTGCGACCAATGTCAGAAGTTTGCACCACTATCTCATACACCCGTTGCCCCATTAACTTCAATTGTTTCCCCCATCCCCTTTGTATGGGGAATGGATCTACTAGGACCTTTTCCCATGGCGTCGGGGCAACGACGGTTCGTGATTGTAGCAAAAGACTACTTCACCAAATGGACCGAAGCAGAATCTCTGGCAACCATAACTTCAGCCAACTGTGAAGACTTCTTTTGGAAAAATATCATCTGCCGTTTTGGGGTGCCCAGAGCTTTGGTCGTTGATAACGGCAAACAGTTTGACAACAGTAATTTTTGAACCTTTTGTTCGAACCTGTCGATCGATTTGAGGTTCACTTCAGTAGCCCATCCACAATCCAATGGTCAGACTGAAAACATGAATCGAGGCATCTTACAAGGATTGAAGAAGAAGTTAAATGAAGCTAAAGGCGCATGGGTGGATGAACTTCCCAAAGTATTATGGGCCTATCGAACAACTCCACACTCGGTCACTGGAGAAACGCCTTTCTCTCTCTGCTATGGTACCGAAGCGATGTTGCCAGTTGAGATCGGAGTCCCAACAATACGAGCCTTACATTTCAGCGAATTAAACAACGATGTTGGACTCCGCGCAAATCTTGACTTAGTGGAAGAGGCCCGAACTCAAGCCCATGTACGATCCGTTATCGTTAAACAACGAGTCGCACGATATTACAATAAAAAAGTCCGATCCAAGCAGTTTAACGAGGGAGATTTAGTCCTTCACAAATTAGAAGTCTCGAATCCAAAGGCAGCAACGGGAAAGTTATCTCCAAATTGGGAAAGACCCTACCGTGTGATAAAGGTGCTCAAGACGGGCGCCTATGCACTCGGCACACTTTCAGGAGAATCTATCCCTCGCACTTGGAATGCTGAAAACTTGCGCAGATATTACCAGTAGTGTCTTGGCCCGAGCCAAGACACTTTCCTTTTGGGGGATAAGGGGCTCAGACCTTGTCAGAACTCCGAATGGTCTTTGGCAGATTTTTTGGAATAAATGGGTTGTCCAGCAATCCAATGTAAACTTTTTTCTCGAGCAATAAAGTTATATTTCTCAGTATTGTTGTGATGGAAGCTTAGCCAAAACATTCTGTCCGAACAGAGTGATGGCCGAACACTCTGCCCGAACAGAGTAATCAGTTTAGCCAAAACATTCTGTCCGAACAGAGTGATGGCCGAACACTCTGCCCGAACAGAATGATCAGTTTAGCCAAAATCAATATATCCCGAATAGAATGATGGTCGAACACTCTGCAAGAACAGAGTGATCAGTTTTAGCCAAAATCAATCTGTCCCGAACAGAATGATGGCCGAACACTCTGCCCGAACAGAGTGATCAGTTTTAGCCAAAATCAATCTGGCCCGAACAGAATGATGGCTGAACACTCTGTCCGAACAGAGTGATCAATTTAGCCAAAACATTCTGTCCGAACAGAGTGATGCCCGAACACTCTGTCCGGACAGAGTATATAACTCTTGGGTTCTATAAAATACAAGAGAAGGCCAAACGGATTAGCTACAGATCTAAGTCCGTGAAGAAACAAAAGTTAATGGGGACATCGTCACTCCAACAAAGCTTTTAAAGTTCTTCAAACTTTAGGCCGAGCGAGGGTGCTCGACTTCTTTGCCAACCCTTTAAGTGACGAATAAAGGGTTTGAGTCGAAGTAAACATTTTTTATACTGTGTGAATGGTAAACACAAACCATAAGAAACACATAGTAAAGGATCAACATGAAATAAAAGATAGAGTTTTACAATAAAGCCCTTGAAAGGGCATTAAAATTCTCTGTCTAGATAAACAATAAAGCCTAGATACAAGGGCTAAAATCTAGGGCTCGGGTGCATCACCAGACGGACCTTCTCCCGGAGGATGAGAAGCTGCGGCATCTCCCGCCTCTGAAGGCATGGCAGTCTCTCCAGACGGAGATATCACCGCAGGCAGAATGAAGTCATCCAAGGAGATATCAGGAAAGCGCTCAACAAACATCTCCTGTCCTTCACGAAACCAAGCTCATAAATCTCAAGGCCATCGTCAGTCCGCTTCTTCAGCCACTCATCCCCAGCGTTTCCATCCAAGAAGTCGCGGATGCCTTGGTCACGAGCTTTGGTCACCTCTTCTGCTGCCTTCCTCTTGACTCGCTCCAGCCTCTTCTCCAAAGTCGCAATCTGAGCAAGATGATCTGCCTCTTGCTTGCTCAGCTCTTCAGCACGATGAGAAGCTTCTTGTGCCTCCTTAACAGCTTCCCTCTTCTGTTGAGCCTCGTCTGCTGCCACCTGCCTCGCCATCTCAAAGCGAGAGAGCATCTCAGATCCGCTAGCATACATCTGGAATGAAGATTGAAACCATCAGCTAAAGGAAAGTAGAAAACAAAAACAGAAACTTAGTTGAGACAAAGGACATTACAGTATAGACGGCTTGGGCAAAGGAGCAGGCAAAGGTCTCGTGTGTCTGAGTCTGGAAGACCTCCTTGTCTCGAGGTAGAATTCCATGAAGAAGATGCTGCTCCGAGACATGGCTATCCGGTATCCCAAGGTCATCGCACCTAAGTGTCCACCTCGGTCGAAAGATAGGATCGTCATCAATGGACACTTGCTCCAAGATACGTGGAGAACGTTCTGGAGGAGTAACTCTAGTCCTCTTAGGAATAGGGGGAAACTCAACACTGGGCTGTTTCTCCTTGCGCTTCCCTTTAGCTTTCTGAAGAACGCCAAGAAAACCTCCTTGGGGCGATTTTCCACTTCCGCTAGCCATCTCTGCAATCAAGGTAGAAATCAATACGGGAATTAATACTGAAACCGAATGGAAATCAAAATCTTCCATAAAACACACCTACAGGAATGGTCTCGGCAGATGACATGCTAGGAATAGCGAGAGGAGGAGAAGAATCTGAAGACCAGCTGGAATGGGCTTTGGAGGAATGATCTTCGCCCACTCCAGTTGCTCATCTGAAAGAGGCTCATCTATGCAAAGACCACCTCGAAGCTTAATATGACTAAGTATGTGTTTAGTCAGATTGTTGGGAGTAGGCTTGCCAGGATTTTCGAAATCCTTAAAGAATGGATTCCAGTCTCTATCAAACGGAAGCTCCCCTTGTCCAGGCGGCCAACAAAGAAGTATCTAGAATGCCAGCCTTTATTTGACTTCGGGCCTCCCTTCAGGAGTCGTTGCCTACTATGAATGTAATACCATCCTGGGCAGTTGGCGACCCCCTTGACGAAACAGATTCGAAGAACACTCTCATAAAATCTGTTGCATCTAGTTTGTAGCCTGAAGTCTGGACCAAATATATAAGGCCGGCAAGCTTCCTCCAACCATTTGGAACAAGCTGCCCGGGAGCCATGCGGTAATGCTTGAAGAAACGAAGAGCAAAAGGGTGGAGAGGAAGCCTATACCCAGACTTCACCTGCTCTTCATATATCCTAGTTTCAAACTTGGTTCCATAATTTGCTGGTTCTTGCAAACCAGGAAGACGAGCATACCAACCTTCGGGAAGAGGATATTCCCGAATTAAATCCTGCAAATCTTCGGTAGACATCTTGCCTGACTTCTCGTCAGCAGTATACCAAGGTATAGGATTAGCCTTATCGTCAGCTTGATCCTTTACATCTCCTAAGGCATTTTTTCTAGACAAAGAGTGCGA